>JARHVA010007347.1:390000-701788 GCA_037957365.1 Torreya grandis
CTTCGAGGTTCATTAGTCACTGATGATAATGCAAACATAGTATTTTCATTATAAGCATCATGAAAAAAGTTATATTCCTGATGTTTTAGCCTTATGATCCTCCTTTCATAGTTTTTATCTAAAATTTTATTTGTTGGATTAGTATTGCGCAAACACTTATTATTTTGTGTTGATGTTGATGGATGGCTAATCTCTTGTAAATAGCTAGTATTATTCCCTGATGAACTAGAAACATGTGTAGGACTTTATAATCCCTGAAAATAAAAATAAAGAGGCTAAACCCATTAAATTATTAAATATATATTTACATGATCATAATCATCATATACCTCATTTTTAAAAAAATTACATCCCTAAAAATAATTATAGAGTTACTAGTAGGATTATATAATTTGTATGCTTTGGTTTTATCACTATATCTTGTGATACTATGATCAACACTCATACGATCAGTTATATTACCCTTACCTTTTATTGTGATGATTTTCATGCTACCATTTATTTAAATTTTTGTGGTCTTTCCATCTCCTAATTTCTCTTGGCTTTTCAAAGAATCATCTAACTTGTTAAAATCATGTTTGTGACTTGTTAGCTAATTTGAATAACCTGAATTAAGAGACAAGAATTTTAATTATTTATTTATTCCCACAAAAAATGTGAGATAAAAATACTATCCATATTTAATCTCACATTTTTAATATTTAAAATATTTCTCCGCCCTTTCTTTATTGGCTTGATTCTTAGCTTCTAGTATCTTGTAATCTCTTATCACATGTCCTAGCTTTTTATAGTAATGACAAGTAAAAAAATTATTGCTCTTTCCTTTGAATTTTGATTCAAAATTTTCTCTTTTAATTTAAGTTTTCTAAATTCACTTGATTCTAATTTTTATTTATCTCTTTGGTATTTTAAACCTTTTCCTTGGTTTCAAGTGCTTGTTTTAGACCATGTTCTAGATCTCCTACATATAATCTCATCTTATCCTCATGAGACAAGAGAGAACACACCAACTCATCAATAGTTATAATGTTCATATCTTTACACTATTGAAAAGTGATCATAATATGTAACCATATTTGTCTTAAATATCTCAAAATATTTCTTACTATAACACTATCTTTTATAGTATATCCATAAACCATCATTCAATGAACTAAATCATTTACCCTTATGAAATAATCTCCAACTCCTTCAGAATCTAACATTCTCAAATTCTCAAAAATTATTTTAAGATTTTGGAGTTTTTCTTCTCTTACCTTAATAGAGCATTTATATGAATTCTCAAATGTATTTCATGCCTCATGGGCATTCTTTCATCCTGTAACTCTTGAATAAATGGTTGGGTCTATGGCACTTTTAATATATAAAAATCTTGAGCATCTCCCTTTTCTTCATCATTTTTTATTTTTCTATGATATTTTATCAATATGTTTCAATATTGATGTGGTTTATACCCATTTAGAACATTATTTCAAAACATTTTTCAAATAATAATTCTCTTCAATACTCAAAATTGTCAACTTTAAAAACAAGAATATTAATAGAAGCGAAATTCATTGAAGCCATTGTATCTTCTAAAAATGGTTTGGAAAACCTTTATAACCTTGATTTAACATGGATATGATATAAAATTAATGGTTTTAATGATTTTATTATTGAAAATAAGCTTTATTGCACTCTAATATTGAAGCTATGTACCAAAAAAACATTCCTAAAATAGCTAGTTGTCAAACTAGTTGTATTGTGAATGAAATTATTAATCAAAAAATATCCCAAATAGATTCTAAATTGAAAATATGTGCTTTTTGGTATAAAATACTATATACTTATAATAATATTAAATATAAAACATACAATAATCTCATCAATTTTTAATAAATTCACTACGCAACCTTTGTGTGGGATTGTTATTAATAAAGAAAGCTAAAATAAGCTTATTACAAGATAACTTAAATTGTAAGTTAAGTATAAAAATATAAAATATAATAAATAACTCCTATAAAACTAAGTGAAATGAAACTCAACTAAAAATAGAATAAATAAATATAATTTAACTTAATATAAATATTTGAACATCATCAAGAAGTCTTCTTTAATAGTAAAGTCAAGCATGTAATTGGAAAGATACCCTAGTTAACCAAATAAGATAATTAATGAAAATTAACTTTAAATTAAGTCATATAATCAATAAAATATGTGTTTCCTCTTTATAAATGAGTGGATAATGATTTATACTCAATGAAGTACTCAATATTGAACTACAGTACACCGAATTAAACTACAATGATTTGGTAGTTCTAACTATTTTTTATTACATCATTATAAAGTGTCTCAAAGTCACAAAAAAATAATTAAGGTCATAAATAAATTAAATAACCTCTAAAACACAATAAAAAATAAAATATACTAATTCTAAAAATAGAACTTGAGTGGCCATATTGACATCATACTCAACATCAAATATAAGTGAACCAAAACCACCTTCACCTAAGAAGGTATATATCCATAAGGAGGTGGAATCCAATATATCCTCTACCAAAGTAAATAACATAGTTAAAGTCATTTATAAAAGGTAATAATTAAAGGAAACAATGTATAAGGAAAAGGAACGTTTGTCAAAGAGGAATAAACCCATTAATTTTGATAGTTTTAAATATCAACTAAGAATTATTTTATGGACATCGTTGAATAAAAGGATAATTTATTTTCCTCCTAATTATTAACATAGTCCCTATCATTTAGAGGAGTAAATACCAAACCATTTATAAATTATCATCCTATTAATGGACACAATGATAACCATTATTATTCATTATGACAAAATATATATCACCTTATGGATGAAGTCATTATTACATTTATAAAAGTGGATATTAGGTCACCAAGATACCATTATACATATTATCCTAATACTATTCTAAAAAAATATTGATATATCACAAAACATTCCTACTAAAAATCCATTCATCCATCAGGCTCATAACGATAATGTTACTAAGAAGTGATCTTATTCTAGTTTAGACCCTCTAAAGATCAATGTTTCCTAAGAAATTAATCTTTAAGTTAACATTGGTTATTTTATCCTTTAGTTGAGGTGAACCTATATAAATCATTTTTTTCAATCACAAGAAATAATAAAATACATGTAAAATGATTTTTTTAAGAGTATGGGATACAATGAGAAATATTTAAAAACATGCATATGGGGATTCCATAGGGCACATTATTGTCCCAATACATTTATAACCTAATATATTTGACACATTACTACATGTACATGATGATATTACACATGGAAATGTTACATTGGGATAATCATGGTTACAATATATGGGATAAATTATGGACATTTTTAGTAATAATATATCTTACAATTCCCAAGAGGGACTACTTATATATTATAATTACAATTATCTAATAAATTAAAATAAATTCATGTCATATACAAATACAATATGGGTACTAAAAACTAAGAATTTTTATCAAGATGAAAAATTCAAACCAATAAGCCATGTTGCATAACAACATCAATAAATTAAATCATTTAAAATTCTTACACAAGATAATCTTTAGATAGTCACATATGACTATAGTGTATTTTTATTTCCCATTATTTTTTTAGTCCATAGATGATTCATTCCATTGATTTTAGGAGTTAGATTCATATATAAATACAAAGTGATTATAAAGTAAAATCATTTTATGCAATACAATTTTAATACATAATTCAACACAATTATAAACACATCTAATAAATTAAAAAATATATACAATGAAAAATTAAAATATGTAAATACAATATGACAACAATCAAATGCATCAAATTTATAATCAATAAGTATATATAATGGTAGTTAATCAGTAATAGCAGCATCATGTTTATCACCATCTAGATCATTTCCATACAATACACCTCTACTAAAGGAGACCCAATTATCCTCCCTATGGTTAGGAGATTGGTACCTATAATGAATTTCTCAATTTTGATACATAGGTAAGTTGGCCTAAAATCAACCTCACTCATGAAATAGTCTAGTGTTCTTCCCATCCAGATGCATATGCTCAATAAATATACTATGACTTAAATTCCCTAGGCATGGTGGTGGGGGAATCTACTACTTATCTATCTTAGCTCATATCTCATTCTTATATCTTAAAATAATAGTATATTTTTTGTTTCTATAGATACTTAATCAAATAAATGTGTATATGCATCCAAAGTATCTTCACCACATTCCATAATCTCATCCACTCTGAGTGTTAGTACAGGTTACTATAAAACCCTTTAGAACATGATAATACGGTGATAGCTTGTGCATGAAATAAAAAATAAAATAGTTGATCGAAATTTAGACTAAGAGTCAGTATGAAATCATATGATTCAAAAATTAAAATAAATAGATTACTAACTATGCATAGAATAATGATAAAAATACATAGGAAAACCATTTTAGAATAATATGTATTAATCTCTATCACATTAGAACCATATACAAATATAATGGAATGTTATATATAGAGTTTTACCTAGCATTGTCTCTTTATATTTTAATATTTCAATATGCCCAAAAGGAGTGACTCTTCACATTATAACATCTATTGTTATGCTTATGTAGGTTAAATACATAAAAAATATAAAATGAGTGAAAATAACACACATGTCCAATAGATATGCTTTGTGATTTCACTAGCTTTGTTCTACACTCAACACTTTCTTAAACCTCAACATTTTTCTCATCATAAGACAAAGTTATAGAACAAGATCTTGATCTAAATCTCAAGTTGAGGAAGTTTACCAAAAACAAGAGTCAAGATTATCATCTCAGGTTTTGTTTACTAATTTTCACCCATTGCATACTACTTATCCATCCATTTAAGTTTTCACCTAAGTAGTATACTAGCCTACCACTCTTTCAAGTTTTAAATAAACTAGATTAACTACGTGGCTACAATTTAAGGTTTTTTAACCAAAATGATCCTACTCCTAATGCTTAAGTTCATCCTAAAATAATGCTAAAAAGTTTTTAAAACTATAAAATTAAAATTGCACAGTAGGTTCCTAATGCTTAAGTTCATCCTAAAAGAATGCTAAAAAGTTTTAAAAACTACAAAATTAGAATTTCACATTACCTACTATGTATAAGGTGGTATACTCTTTATTATACATGTAGTAGGTAATTACAATGACGGATATACTAGATAAGTGGATGAAGTAATATGTCCTATAGAAACTACTAGTGGAAGTTATTATGGTTTTTCGATAGTTGGATGCAAACTAGTGACACTATTCTTCAATTGAAGTACTTATTTCAATTATTATAGAGAATGAATTATGGTTCATCAATAATTTCTACAATGGAGGCATCAACTTAGGACAAGTCTTGCTTGAGAATTTTCTAGTCAATCAACATGTACCACACCATATTAAATAATATCTATAGTGGGACTTGAATCACCATATTAAATAGTATCCAGTAACTACAAGATAGATTTGACTTTGTCTACCTTGTTGAACTCTAACTTAGCTATGGCCAATAAATTTTTAAAATGCTACTTATAATTCATCATATTTTGTGTTATATACATGGCTTGAAGCATAGATATATCCAAAAACCTATGCATTGTCATCCAAGATCTCACATATCACTTCTACTTTAGATTTGATATTTTTACCTTATGCTTATAGTATTTTTAGATTTTGTGACGCTAATAAATTTTTGTGATATTCACCAATAACATTGAGAATTACTTATCTTCAAACATCACCTAATTTCCTAAGATTAAATTCAGTAGTTTAGGTTAGTTGGTGTTACTGGTATGGCATACATTGGTGAATCAAAGTCTCAAGTCTACATCATCCTCTTGTAGATGCAAGAATTTCTATTCTAATTTTGAAGACTTATACATAATTTACTTCTAGAAAATAGCTACATATTTGATATGCTTGGTTATCAGTAGTTAAGAAACATCCAAAGATGTTTCTTCCATAATCATAGTCAAATACATAGATGTTTATGTATTTATTTTCGGGGCTATCATGAACTATGCCAAAGTGTGAAAAAATTTAGTGCATTGGGTGGATGAGGTGGGAATATTTTATCACCATTGGCTAGTAATTTGTAATGTAGGATAAGAAGCCTCCTCCTATGCACCTCCTTACATTTCAAGTGTCAATTGAACTAAACTTTTCACTTACTTCTTGTATTTTTACTCTACCTCCTACTTTCATTTAGATTTATATTTAGCATTAACCATGAATTCAACCTCAACTTTATCTTTTGAATATACTTTAGCTTTAACCTTAGCTTCTTCTTCAACTTTATCCTTAACTTGTGTTGCAACCTTGGATTTGTATTCAACTTCCTTCTCCTTAGCTTCCTCCTTAGCCTTTTTCTCTACCTGAGCCTTTAAAATTACCATTGCTTCCTCTTTATTCTTTTGCATATCTTGCACTTCTTATTATTTCTTTACTACTTCCTCTTTTGCCTTCTTATTTGCCTTTACTTCATTGACTCTCTTCTTTTTAGCCTCTGATTCTTCAAATTTCTTATTTTTTGCCTTTACTTCTTAATATTTATTATTTTTAGCCTTTACTTCATCAGAGTATTTATACATTCCTCCTCTATAACCTATTATTCACACTCATCTTATTCCTTCATAGCCTTGCACTTTGCCTCTTTCTTCCTCTTGCTTCCTCTCTTCTTCTTCCTCATATCCTCTTTTTTCACCTAGAACAAATCTTATTATTCATGTTCTATTTGTGTTATGAATTCAATTGTATTAAGTTAGTTCATTCATGTGCATTAATATACGTAGATGACTCTAATACTTTAAATGACTAAAAATATTTCAAATAAGATGATTTCAGAATAGTAACCTATCATTCAGTTATCTTATTTATCAAGGTTAGTGGTGGAGTGAGGATGTTATTTTTCCTCTTCATATCTTGGGCCTATAGTTGTGGTTTTGATTCTTATGCTCAATGCAAACCACTATCTTTGCTTGGCCTATAAAAGACACCATTCTATTCTTAATCATTAGAGAGGGTTGAGTTATAGCATGTGCCCAAAATTTTCATATCAAATGTGGTATTGGTATTTCTTATTCTATGAGTTCTTCTTCCTATGCATTAGAGGATCCTATAATTATATATTTAAAAACTTGGGATTAAAAATATTTTCTATTTATTTTTTCATCTACATTATAAAAAATTATAGAAGGAGGAGGTTGGGTAATGTCCACCCATAGGTCTTACCTTACCTAGTTTTGCATTTAATAAGTGTACACTACTTTTCAAAATAAAATTTATTTCTTCTCTTCCTATTTGTAAACATCATTATTGATGATTATGAGCATGGACTATAAAAAGTCTTGCTATCTAACTCTGATCTTTGTCAAGTCATATTTAGATACTATATTTGGAAAATTTTTGTTGATGATCAAAGACTTTATGTGGTATATCTTATTTTTTGGTATTAGTAGTGAGGCTCAATGTGATGGTGCCTTCCTCTTTCCCTTTTCCACCCATGTTAGAGATACTATTATTTTTTGTGCTTCCTATAGTTGTTCTTGTGGTTGTAGTTGTGCTTGAGGTTATGCATATAATTTCATTGGTTATCACACAACTAGGGGCATGGAATGCAAAGGTTTCACTGATCTAGTTATGAGGTCTTTCTATCTCAAGACTTCTACCTATGCATCTATCATGGTGATGAAAATTAGAAGTGGAGTTGATGTTTCTTTGGGAAACTCATGGAATTTTATTTGTATGCCATTGTGCAATTTGGTCACTAATGCATGTTATCCCAAATATTGCATCATGTCCTTGGGTACCCTTAGGTGAGAATTGATCATAGTTTGGATTTAAAACTACCATACATTAAACCTCCATAATTAATCATAGTATTACCATTTTTCCATCCACATAATGTTTTTGAACCCAATAATGGGCCAAAAAACTACATCAAGATTAATTGGGCCTTAAAGTGAATTCTGTTGTGTGAAGAATGTAGTGGAACCAAAAATTGGTTGGGAAATGTTTGTGTAATGTTCATGAGGATCCTATTTATATTCAATGTGAGATCATAAACAAAAAAATTAATCCCATTAATATCTTCATGGAATCATATCATGTGATATGTAATTTATACCACTCCTTTTTTTGCCTAATTTACTTGCTTCATTGTCTGTCACAATCTTTTAGTGATGAATTTAGTAAGAATGAAAATTGAAGCATCATCCACATAATTGATGGGGATTCCCCTACCTTCCTTTTTAGTATATTTATCTCTAATGTTAGAGTGGATTGGTGGATTGTTTATTTTTAAGGTAGGAGATATTTACCATGAGCTAGAAGCCTTTTTGCTCTTGTCATAGTCTCATGAGTGATGAATATGGTAACATATTATGACAAGTAAATTGCACTTTCATTATACCTACTTATCAAGGTTATCATTACCTCATTTATTTGTCCAAAAGTAGGTAGTTTTATCAGTAGTTCAACATTTGAGCCTCATGATAGATGTTCAAGTGATAGTGTTCCTACATGTGTTGCTTCTTATGTGTCCTGGGAAAATAGAGTAGTTTTAACCACATCAATGAAATAAAAGGGGTATAGATCATGGTAATTATTTTTCCTTAGGCCTATTATAATCTTAATTTTCTCTTTCTATGAATTTTTAATAGGTATCAATAATTGTGCTCTATCCATGGTTATTGTTATGGATTACAATGAAAAATTTCTTCACTTGGTTTAGCTCTGATGTCAAATCTATGTATAAGAAGCTATTTTGGATGCATATCACAAAGTTTTATTAGTTTTAGGATTATGTAATATTATTTTTTTATTTTCATCCTATATTATATAGTGTTTATTTCCCAAATCCATCAATTCATTGAATTTAAATGCTTTGAGATAAATATGCATAAGTGTATCTAAAACATTTATGTCAATTGGTTATTTTTTGAAATGATGTTTAATATTTTTAATCTAGGTCATTTGATCCAAACATTGGTGGGTAGGTGATGTGATTCAACATCCTTTCATTTATCTAATTTATTTTATGGGCCATTCTATCATTTTACCATTCAATCTACTTTGGGAAGGATGCAATCTCCAAAGTTCATTGTCATTAATATTTTTGAATGACCACTCATCATCCTTTCATCATACCTATCTTATAATCACCCTATTATTAGACTTAATTTATGACCACCATGTTCTACCTAGTAGTTATCTTCCTTTTAGGATAACTCATATCAATTACAGCCTGTGATGTTGACTATTCCAAACTTTGTTCTTATGTGTTACAATCAAAGGATTGTACTGTAAAAACACACTAACCCTTAAAAATTAGGAAAAAATTTATTTTATAAAATTCCTAACTACATGGTGATATGCATCACCCTCTCTCATTTACAATGATGCATGATAGAGGTTACCGGTGATAAGGCTTAAGGCTATAACCTAGATAAATCTTGGTAAAATAATTCCATGTAAATATTTTAAAACAATTGTACCCTACTATGAAACATTGTGAATAATATAGGGTTCTTTCCATCTAATTTGTATCTTTCCCATAAATACTTTGAATTTATTATCAAAGAATAATACTACTTGTTTAGGATAAAATTCCTTTGATTACAAGTTGTGATCTTGCCATGCTTTTTGAAAAAACTTGTTGATATCCTACATCCACTATTCGATTTGTATATTTTCCTCCATCTTGACCAAATCCACCAATCTTTGCTTCAAAGAGTGTTTCACCCAACCTCATAATCATTGTAATGCATAAACTATGAATAATGTATTCCATAGGCATAACTACTTCAAGACCATAAATGAGCTAAAAGGGAGTGAAGCTTGTGGAACATTTATAATTTTTCATGTATGCACAAATAATATTATTAGTGTGATCCTCCCAATCATCGCTTTGAATGTTTCACATTTTCACCAACATTTTACCCAATAATTTGTTCAAAGATTTAGATTGCCCATGTACTTGTGGATGATAAGCCATATTCTTTTGGTGTGATATCATAAAATCCTCACCAAGTATTCATTATGTTATTGAGTAAGTGATAAATATATCTCTAACAAATTTATTTGGACATCCAAACCTTGTTATGATATTCTCATATATTAATTTTTTGGCATCCTTCATATTGTATCTTGGTGTCATAGTAACTTCCACCCATTTCATAAAATAATCAGTTGTAGTAATGATATATCATGCATGGATACGTTTAACTTGGGGATTTATAGGTCCTACAAAGTAAATTACCCATTGTTAAAATGTTTTATTTACTATCATTGGGACCAATTCCATCTCATCCTAATGATTGGGATTTCTCATTCATTGGTAAACATTGCAATGTCTACCCACCATTTACACATATTGAAATAAATTTGACTACCAAAGACTTCTCTCTGGTATCTTCCTTGTATAGTATTCTCCTATGAAATGACCTCCTATGAGTCCATGATGTGATTCCTAAATAAGTTATGGCCATTCATTTTCTAAATGTACTTTGTTCAGCATGTCATCCTTTCCAATTTTATATATAAATCCATTAATGAGACTATAAGAAATGACTCATGTGAGCATTTTATTTTTATTCCTTTAAATATAGTTTGTAGGAAATGTTACTTGTTATAGTAAGTTCATGATAGCCTCCATGTTATCAAGAATCATAGTGACCTTAAAAAAGTGCACATTCAGAGATTCATCCTTTATTTCCTCTAGTTATTCCCCATTATGGAGCCTGCTCATATGATCTGGTCTCATATTCTCTTGATCAGGCTTCACATTAATTTAGAATTGAGAAGTAACATTAGCAACTTAGAGATACATCCAACCAATATTAGATTGTTAACTAGGTATCATAATGCTTGGTGATCTATGAAAAGCTAAAATGGTGTGGCCAATAGATAATGTATAAACTTTTGTAAGGAAAATACCATTGCCAAGGTTTCTATTTTTGTAGTCATATAGATTTTATCTAATGTTGATAGTTTCATAATCAAAAAGTATATGAGATTAGCCAACCCACCATCCCTTATCTATGATAAGACAACTCATATTACAATAACAAAAGCATCCACATGTAGATGGAATAGATTATTCTAGTTAGGAAAAATTAAGATATGCATTGTTACTAACTTTTGTTTGAGATCTATAAAAAAAAATTGGCATTCTAATGTCCACTCAAATTTTATATCATTGCATAATATCTTTTCTAGTGGTGCAAATATGGATGCATATCCTTTGATGAATTTTTTATAGTATATTATATGACCCAAAATTTGTTTAATTTTGTAGAAATAGTTGGGGTGGCATCCCCACTATTAATAAAATTTTATCTTGGTCTACCAAGATGCCATCACTACATATGATGTGGCCCCAAAAAAAACATTGAAAGGTGTGAAAAATAAGCACTTTTTTAATTCAAAGCAATGCACAAGCCTTGACACCATTATTTGACAAAGAGAAGACATCCCATTCATCTAAATATACTTCCATAAAATTAGGAATTCAATATTTAAATGTAATTACCATAGCCCTAGAGGAATTTTTTTGTGTATTCTTAAGACCACTGGGCATTACCTTATATGCAAATGAACCCCATTTTGTTGTAATGATTTTTTTAGCTTGATCCTTTTATACAATAAAAATCTAAATATATCTATTGAATCTATTTGTGAATGAGTACACCTCATGACCTATGACTAATTTGATAAAATTTTCTATAAATGGTATTAGAAATGGATCATTGATGCAGACATAATCTAGTGTGTGGTAGTTAACATAATCCTAAATCTCACTAGACTTATTTGGCTACACAACTATAAGACTCACCCAATTTACCTCTTCAACTAGATAAATCATTCATGATTATTGCATTTGATCTAACTTAGCCTTTACTTTCATCTTCATGTTTAGATTTAGTTTGTATGGGTACTTTTTAATGGTTCTAGCATGCTCATTAAAATATATGTGCATCTCCCCCAATGAAGAATTTATGCCTTTCAATTTTGATAAATTGGTTAAAAAAACATCCTGATAATATCTTAGTAGTTACAATATCTCTGAGATCTCATTTTATCCCCAATAGTCTCCCACAGTCAACAGTTGAGGCACAGACTCTATTCTAATTCTTTACTTTTTTTAGTGGTTCTAGTTATTATACTTTGTTTGACCCCCTAGGTAAAGCCTCTTACAGAGTCCATTCCCCTTCCCATTCCTAAATGTTTGTGTTGTACAATATTTCCTCTTCAACTTTCTCTATGCTTTGGATCATTGTTGGTTTTGATTCTTTTTATGGTTCAAATAAGCCTTCTAAATCCAAGTCTCCATCACTATCACTAGATTATATTAGATTGTCTTTAATTATATTATAGGTATTAATAATCTATTATTATTTTTTACTGTATTTTTAATTTTTAATTATGAGATTCAAATCTTTAGTTACTTCCTATTATGATGATGAATCTATTTCAACTCTCAAATCTTTTACTCGGTCATAACATAAAAAAGTTTTTCATTTTTATAATGTATTGTGCACAAATGGATTGTCATTGTCATACACAAAAGTTTTAATAAATTCTTGTTTCACTTATGCCCAATGTTTGGTATCTTTCCTACACTCTTCATAAATTTACTAAGTAGTTGGGAATGGTGCTAGTGTGTGATTGAAAATGTGCACCATATATCTACACATTTATGAATGTGTAACTTGATACATTGGCCTTATTGAAATAATGGCCACTCTATTCTCATATTAAGTGGTAATTAAAATCATGCATGTAAAATTTCACATGATTCATCCCATTACAAATCATGTTCTCTATGCACTACCCACCAAGTTACAAAATTTACTTTCAACACATAGTTGAGTGTACTAACTCTTTGATCTACAACTGGCACATGGTGCTCTAACCTCAAGTTAAATGGATTAAGATCCTATATCACAAATTATTTATGTAATTGAATTTATATGGTAAAAACCATGTATAGAGATTTTATTTCATGATCTCCTTTAACCCAATTTAACATATGGGTGTCTAAGTCACCACTTATTTAAGATGTCATTTCCTAAGGTAAGACACCTTTTAGATTATGTTTTATATAATCCATTATTGTTACACTTTTATTATATAATAAATACACATCTAACTTAGCAGGATATCATACCTATGAGTAGGTAAAAACTTAAATTTTAAACTGGGGAGATGTAGATTTTTTATTACCAAATTGTAAACTATTTGTTTTATTATTTTTATTTGTATGATATGCTCTAGCTGTGGTTTTAAAAACTAACATTATGTAGCTCATAGAGAATTTATATTTATATATGTATTGAATTTGAATGAAATATTATCATTATAGGCATAAGATAACTCTAGTTCCTTTGTATCATATAGGGCTTCTACTATAATTTATTCAATAGTATGACAACTATTTTGTCTCCTTAATGAGCCTCTAGTTGATTATGCATTGTATTAAGATTCATTTAACCATCATAATCCCATTCCTTACCAATAAAGTAAGGCTATTTGGTCTCATCAATTTTCATGTCAATGACTTCAAAATCACCTTGTAAGCTCATCTTAACAACTCTAATATCCACATATTCAAGGTGACCAACTGGCTCAACCCTCCCATAGTTTTCTAAACTAAGAGTGACATGACTATAGATCAAGTGTGGCCTACCAATAACCTCCCAAGTAGATATAGGAATCATATTAAAATTACATCCAAATTTAAAACTGCATTAAGGATTTCATAGCCTACAAGCTCAATATCCATTTGTGAGTCAACATCCCATAGTTTCTTAGTTTTAATATATTAGATGACCTTGTCGGTATGTTATTGTCCTTGTTATGTGAATTTTAGAATATTGTACGATAATTTTGTAATATTATGAGATATATATTCATTAAATAGAGTGTTAATAAATTGAAACCAATCTATAATTATAGTCACACCGCCTTCTTGCCTCATAATTCACATATTTTTCCCATGCATTTGTGTGACAATGGTTATGGTGTCTCCTTCTTACACACTCTATTATTGTCTGTCCTAAAGGATTTGGTACCTTGATAAATCAAACTTGTATATATCATAGGATCAAGATATTTATCTTGTTTCACCTTCCTAATTCCCTAATCCTATGGCATTTCCAATGTAGGTAGTCTTTACTAGGTGTGTTATTGTCTAGTAACTACTTGTAGAAATGCATTTCATTTAGGCTACACTTAATCATGTTCACATTGTATAATTAATTTTAGTTTTTTATTCTTCAATAATAGTTAATATTTAGTTTGATGTTTTCCTTTCACTCTACAATACACACTATATACCTATCTCTGAGGATTAGTGGGATAATTTCACACAAAATGATTATGTTCACCACATAAATATCATTAGATGGACTAGAGAGCTTGTCCATTATAATTATTATAACCAATTTGGTATCATCCTCAATATCATCCTTTATATCTTCCTCAATTCTAATAAAATTCCTAATCATGTGACTACTTTTGATGTGTATTATATCTACCATACTAATGACGAGGTAATGTTGGAGCCTAGTTTGATTGCTAATATTATGGGATTGTATTATTATATGAGGATTGATAATAGTATTATGGTGATGATGGTGTCTATCCATAAAAACCTTGGGTTTGATATTGATATTTAGGTGACAAAGGCATCCATATCAAACTAACTTATGTCACACTCATCATTTATACCTTCGATCCTAGAATTCTCTGATTCATAGTGGGTAACTATTGTGATACAAAATCAAAGATATTATTGGTGATATCTTCCTTTAATTTTTACAAGTCCCAACAATAGTTTTCATTATGGTTGGTAAATTTAAAAAATTATAGTAAAAACTCTAATATTTTAAATGTACTATTGTAGTATATGACATTTTGTAATTGTGTGCCCTACTACTCTACAAAGTTCATAGAATTCTAGCTTGAGTTTAGAATAATAATTCCTATGATGTCCTTCTTGACTTCATTATATGTACCATAAACCTAATTTAGGTTTATCACTTCCATTAATCTCATCTATACTCTTCATGAAAGCATTTATTTTTTCTTACACTTTAGAACTAGTGAATGGAACATCTCCTTAATCTTCAATTTATTCCACTTGCATGTAGTTCATCGAGCATCAACCTTAATCAAGATTAGAGACTACACAATAGTAAATACGATTCTTGATCATAGTCTTTCTACAAACCAAGTAATTTTATCCTTATCCTCCATGATAATTTTATTCATCATATATAAGAATATGCAATTATAGTCACATAAATATTCCCCACTCCACTTCCATATCTCCATCAGGTCATAAATAGTATGTCTTATGATTTTTTAATTTTAAATTATACATTTATCTATGGTTTAACTAGATATATATCTAAGACATTAACATATCTATTATAAATGAATTATAAATCATAACCTACTAAATCTCTTACGAGATCACACTTTTGTGTATCATTATAAGTTATTCCCCTAACTTGCCATTTCATGTCACAAGTTAATACATACTACTCAAGGTCCAAAGACCCATCATATTTCATCAACATTAAAAACATTCCTATATTGAACTACATATTTGGTGCACTTGAAATAGATAATACTAGTTGCTTTGCACTTATTATTGTCACTATAGGTTTCTACACACCGGTCACTACTTTTATTAGATTTTACACACTAATTTTTACTAGCATCTTAAAATTGGTCTAAAACTAAAATCCAGCCTCTTAGAACTTTTTATTTATGGAATTATTCATCTATGCACTAATTTTTCTAAACTTATCTATAAATAACTCAAGATATCTTATACCCATATGTACCTTTTCACTTCGTGTTTTAACTAATGATAAATTGGGTTGATTGATGCATACTCTTGAATTGAAGGATCTATGTCTTGAACATTTTTTGTCTATGATCTTGAATATTTCATACCTCTACGCATTTGAATAACTTATTTTCATAAATATTCCTTCATTACTTCCAAAAATTTTCCTCTTGATTATGATCTACTCCTATCTTCTAACTAATCTACTATCACCCTAATTTCTTCTTCCTATTCCTATTCACTTTTCTCCATCTCCTTGCTACATGCAATTTTGTATTCTTCCTCCTTAGGCCCTTCTCTTTTATTATATGCATCTAATATACTTCCTAAATTTTATAAATCCTCTCCTTGGGATCCCCTTTTTCCAACATCTTCTACCTTATTCCTAATCTTACTCATAGCTAGGTATGGATTATTCAGTTTGCTCCATCTTCTTTATTGTCATAGTTCTCTTTCAAATCCTAGAATCTTCTTTTCACTTTATCTCTTTTCATCCTCCATATTATAGGTTTAAGTTAAAATTTATCTAATCAATGTCACATGATTATGTATTACCCTTCTCAAGATCTACATTTTTTTCTCAACGATGTGATATCATGTGGTGTACTATCTTGTTGAGTGTGTCCTTGTGCATGAATTATGAGTGAGATGTCTCGTGGTTGGTTATTAGTCTTGATCTTAGCTATATTTTTGTGGTGATAAGGTACCAAGTTATTTTTAACTCATGTAGGACCATCTTGGAGTATGTGTGTGATTTTATGTTAACTATTTGCATTATTGCTTCATGTGACATTTATGCCTTACTAGGGTTTTTTGTGTCGATGAGTCACTTTTGTCATATTTTTCATTGGACAAAATTTGTGGTAGTTCAAACATGTTACTTTAGCTTTTCAAGTGGCCATGTTATGTTATGTTAGTTCTTATTATTTGACTTGTATCTTTCTTAGTGCTTCGATAACCATATCTACTTTTAAAGTGGCAATAATAACACAATTATGATTGTGACCAAACCCGGGTAACATTTAGTAATGGGCATAAATAATATTATATATAAACACATATTTATATAAATATATGCACATTAAAATGGTATAATGTAGATAAGAAAACTAAATGAATAAATGTACATATTTAGTTATAATCCAATAAATGAATAAATTTGGATCAAATGTTTATAATCCAATTCCTATACATATTAATATATGTATTTTTAGAAATATAATTATATATTAGTTAAAATATTTTTAATTAAAGGATTATAATTAAAAATACATATATATATACACCTATATATATATGTATATTCTTACGAGTTTTGGTGATAAATGTAATAAATATTTGGTTGTTTGAATTTTTAATGCAGTAATTAATTTTATTGAAATAAAAATAAAAATAATGACAAGCACATAAATAAATTTAAAATAGAAGAGTGGAAAACTTAATTATAAAAATAATATAATAAATAAATAATCATGGTTTTTTACCACTAAATAGTAAACCTTGTGGAGAGATGAGCCATTTTGGAAAATTGGCCAAGGGAGAAATGTAGATGGAAGGAGAATGAATAATGAATATGGAGGAAGAAGGGCTGATGAAGGAGAGAATAACAACCAAATGAAGTAATGAGCTTTAATGAAACGAAGCAAGGGATTTATCCTTTCTAAATCCCTGATTCTTTTTCCAAAATAATGAATGTGTTTTGAAATGATTATTTATTCTTATTCAAAATAAAATAAAATAAAATATATATTTATTATAGCAAACCCTATAACTATAAAAATCTTTTGATTTATCTCCATTTTTCTCCTAGATTGAATATAATGAGTTCTTTTTATTAGAAATGTGTATGTGTGTGTGTAAATGTCTATATACCAAAATCACACCAGGTCTTTGTTTTATGTATTTAAATATCACTTATTTATAATAAAATAAAAATAAAATTAAAAAATATATAAAAACAATGTTTATTTTTAGATATATTTGGAAAGGGGGGGGTTGAGCCATCCCAACTCCTTCCCATAATAGGGAGGGGATGGGATGGGACATCCAGGCCTCCCTAGCCATTCCCAATCTAACTGATGACCATGGCCATGGTGAGGGCTTAAGGCCTCTACCAACCCAAACCCTAGTATAGTTTACTAAGTTAAAAAATTAATAATATATATTTATAACCAAAAAATGAAAAAAAACACATAAAGGAATAATAAAGTAATCAAAATAAATAAATAAATAAATGTATAAAATAATATTTTATATTATTTTTCATTAATAATATGTTTAATATTAAATGTGTATAATACTAAACTAACACACACACACACACACACACACACACACACACACACACACACACACACACACACACACACACACACACACACACACACACACACACACACACACACACACACACACACACACACACACACACACACACACACACACACACACACACACAAACACACACACATGCATAATTCTAGGACACTTGTAAAGATTATACTTATAATTTTATTACCAAATTTATTTTATTAATGTTAAAAAAATATTAGATTAGAATGTATATATAGATATATAATTAAAGTAGTAAAAATAAATTGATGTGGAGTTCCAATTTAAATGAAGAAACATACTTTTGTGTGTGTGTGTGTGTGTGTGTGTGTGTGTGTGTATTGGTTTACACTTATTTTGATATGTGGATATATTATGGAATCAGAGTACATATCCACTTTTATTTGAAGAATACATGGTAGGTTTTCCTTAATTACATTTAGGAATGGATTTAATCCATGAGGAATTTAGAAAATTATGGAGATTATACACCCGATAAAACACCTCTTCAACACAGTCTAATAGATTTAGAATGAAAATTCCACTTGTATTAGAAGTGTTATTATAAGTGTTAACTATAAAAATATATAAATTTTAGTAGTAGTATTTAGTTTGAGATTTTGATGGTTTAGTTTACTTATGGGTACCTTCAAAATGATGGTACAATTAGTCTTCAACTTAATAGGTATGTGATAAGTTAGCTCCCATGTCTTCTGATTTTAAAAATTTGTGAATGGAGACCAATGTAAAGGATCCATCTATTTTCTTGTTCACAACTAGAGGGGAACTCAAAAATATTATGTACCTCCAATGTTTGTATAAATATGTTTTCTATGGTAGTATTTTTATGTTAGTGTGATTAGTTATTTTTGCATCTATATTGGTATATTGTGTTTTTATTATATTAAAATTGTAATTATCTACATTGGATGATGATGAGCTTGGGTACCAATCAGATAAATTTTGTCTTATTAAGATCAACCCTTCTTAGTGCATAGCGTGTAAGTTATCACTATATGTTATGTCTTATTTTTTAAATATTTATTTAATTTATCTATTGATTTGGAAAAATAAAGTATTTAAGAAGGATAAGTCTCTTGCTTAGTGTAATATGACCCATTTATTGATTATTTTGTAGTGCAGGTTGGCGAGTACTTGTAGAAGTTAGATAACAAGAATTTAATATTTGTTGTGTTGTAAAAGTTAAAAGTGTGAATGAAATTATTGAATTGACTTATTTCATATTACATGATTGGAAAAGAAGTAGTTGTAATCCAAACCCATAAGTGGGGGTAGGAAATAAATGATTTGTAAATACTTGTTTCATTGTTTAAGTTATACACATATAGGTGTATGTAGCTAAAGTATTTTATAGACTTGTAATCCTATCATTTTGTTTTTGAAATAAAATTAATGCATCTTGTTTTACAATAAAAGAGTTGCTTTTTATTCCATAAATTCTTAGTCTTTGAATCTTATAAATTATTGGTGTTGTTATGATGTTATGCCATTTGGAAATAACATTCTTATGTAGGGTTAAATTTACAAATACATAGATTTATTTGAACTCATTCGTGTAATACAAGTTCATTTAAACTTAAAGACACAACTTGATAGCTGAAAATCATAATAGTTTTAAGAATATGGATTTAGGCTTGTTGTACACTCATAGTTTGTAATAAATTAATGGAGGATTTAATAATCTAAAGAGGATGGGAATTGAGAGTAATATATTGCATTGGCCTCCATGAATGTTGAAATGATTAATAAATAAACCAAGCCAAAAATTTATTTAAACCAACTTTGTTTTAGAAAAACTAAACTATAATTCATTTTTAGACAACAAAACTATAATCAAACATTCAACTTCCTCAAGATCAACTATTAGCATTGTCCTTTTGGGTAGCCTTAATAAACAAATCATAATCCTAATAAAATGGATCAAACTTTTTTGTAAATTGAATAATATTATTATCTAAATTGTTTTCCCTAGTGGTGGGAGTTTCTACATGTTTTAGAATATAGTTGTCTTTCAGAAATCAAGTTTTAAAATAAGCTAAAGTGTGCCAAACTTGAATCTGAATCTCAAAAAAAATATCTCTAGATAATAGAATCAGTTTTTGGTACCAGAATAAATTTTAATTCATCCAGCTAAAATAATATGTTGATTCAAAAAGACTTTCCTAGGTAAAATACTTTTTACCTTGTTGATTTTCTAGTAAAGGCGCTCTAGAATCGATGTCCAATAAATGGCTAGAAATTGTTTAGTTAGAAAAAAAATTATTTTATAATATTTGTACCTTCATTCAATGTAGGAACCTCTAGTTTCATATTTTATTTTCATTTTCTATTTTTAGTGTCCCCTTTCCAAATTAAATTTATTCAAAAAAAATTGTAGTTCTTAATTTTAGTCTATAAAGTCATTCCAGAAAGGGTGTTGTAATAATCACCTAGTTTAAAATTTATTTAATATGAATTCATAACCTTTTTATTTGAGTTTCAAGTTCACGTATAACCTTTCTTATTTAATTTTATGATCCATTTGATATTTTTAGTGAGTCCTCCTTGAACCCCATTTGTCATTTTTTTTGGGTACATCAAAAAATGTTGTTTTGCTTGGATTGATATATTTTGTTCTTCATATATTTTATTCTTTTTATAAAAAAAACACTTCCATTGTAATTTATTTTACATAAAAATTTGTCCCATTACCTTATAATATTTTAAACCTTGATCTGGGTATTTAATTCAACATCATTTTGTAACCTATTTATCCCCATCAAACCTTTATAGCCTTAAGAGTAATTTTGACTTGTTAACCTATAGCATTCAGTCGATTATTCCTTTTATTGTGTTTATTTTTAACTTTATACTTGAAAATGTTACCTAAATTAGGATTTGATCCTTCTTGTTTGTGAATTTGTACATATAAAATCTATCTTCTACTTGGTTGTGTGGTTCACGACAAATTTTTAAAGAGAACTAAAATTGTCTAGACTTAAGTGTTTATGCATATTTTAATGACACTTAGGACTCATCTTGGGTCATATTGTTAATACTTGAATCACTAATAATTCATCTAGGTTATATTAGATCGTTGACTCCTTTTGTATTTTGATTTGGAGATCGAAGCATAATCGATTAGACCACAACTTTGTTGTGGCATTGTGTTTCTGAGTTTACTTGAGTTTGTATGCCATGTTAGTGTCATTATTTTTGTATGCATAGGAGTTAGTGTATTCATTGGAGTAAAAAAATGGTGTGTTTTTATGTGTGCCTGAGATGTAAAATTTGGGCATTACATTTTGGTATCAAATCATAATTAAACATTGGGATCTTAGGAGTGTTTGGTGTTTCTCTACATGTATTTTTCAAATTTTGCTTACATGTGTATAAGTAGAATGGCACAATGAGAATGTAAATATTTTCATACATGGAATAAATTAGGAATAATTAATTTTGGTTGCAATATTCATCCCACTAATGGATTGGAACATCTTGTTAGAGATAACTCATGAGTTATTTGCTTGCTATTGTGGTGGAGTATCTGGCCACCATGGACTGTTGGACCCTGAAGTGAATAAAATGATGAAGTGGACTCTTATTATTGATTGTATTTAATTTTTATCTCATTAATGGATGTTTATATTGGTAAATTTTTATTATTCCTTGGTAGACAATAACTATACTTGGATAAACTTTGTATGTATCTATGTTTGTGCATGGTAATACCTACTTTAATCTATTTCCCTTAAAATGATTATGTATTAGGTCCTTAAGTGAATATAACTCTAATAATAAAATGAGTCTATAATAAACAATTTGATAAAATTCATTATTTTTAAATCAAACTATTAGTAGTGGTATCTCTAAGTTAGTATGCTCTAGTTAGTGTTTCATTGTGCATCTTGGTTAAGCATAAGCCATGAGGTAATAAAGAGGCCTTGTTATGTTATGTTGTAGTTATGGAATTTAGTTAACCTTAGTGTATTATTAACCTTGAAAATGTTTTTTGTCATATAAACAAATGGTTCCTAATATGGTTTGGATGCCTTATGTTTTGAATATGAGTGTTGTAAGTTTTAGCCCTATCCTCAAGTTAAGTAGTTTGAACGTTACATGTAACCACTAGTGATTCGAAAGAAAGTGTGTGGTGGGGTCTTGATAAACTGATTTTATGTACCCCCTCTTTATTTTTAACAATTAATGTACCTTCCTAACTATGAGAGAAGTAGTAAGATATATAATTTTCTCTTGAGATGACCACTTGTGTTGCAGTTACAATTCATTTGGGTGTTCATTTTAGCATAAAATAGTAGTTGTAAGTGCAAGTATAGTTTTTATAATATATATTATGCTATAATTTAAACACATTAATTGAGATTTAACAATAATTTATCCCTATGAATCAATTGTGATAACATAAATACTAATATCTTTTCATTAGTGATATTACATGAGAGTTATCAACATATATTATCAATTTATATTAAAACAAGACAACCAGAATTGAACATAGTTTTTTAATACAAAAGTATTTGAGTTAAGTGTAACAATAAAAAATGACATATTATTTTATGAGATACTTGTATATAAATTGATTTAGAAACATAATATAGTTGGTAGATTTCCTCGGGTACTTTTGGCACTAGGTGTTAGGCTTGAGGTTTACACTTGGTTTATTTATATACAATTACATTATCACTTGTTATTGGGATGCATAGGGAGGATTATTATTGTTCTTGTTTCTCCTACCTATGGAACGTATTCAATTTTTAACTTGTTACCTCTGGGAGGTAATCATGTTTCTCTTTTTTGAGGTATATGGAGGATGAAGTGATGTTTTATCCTACCTTAGGTACGCAGTCTAGTTGATTTTGTTCTCTCATATATGGGAGGTTATTGAGTTTTATTTATTTTTTCTCCCATTGGGTGACTTTTATAGTCACATAGTTTGAGTAATGTGATGTTTTTTATTTTACTTTGAGAACCAACACTAGTCCTTGAACTTGAAGTTCCATTTAATTGTTATTTTGGAGCTTTGAATTCTTATAAATTATTTTAATTAAACTTGAAGTAAATAGATTTACATTTTATTACTATTGGATTTAATTTTTTTATTTTGATGACTTGATAATTATGACTTGGACTTGTTTTATTTATGGGTGCCAACTTATTTTGAATTTGATTTACAATTTTTTTATTTTTTTTTATTTCATTGGCTTATTGACTCATAGTTTGATTATTTTAGCATTTGATCTTTCAAAATTATCATGGTATTTTGGTTTTATACCAATGCCACTTTATTTATTTTGTGTGTGTGTGTGTGTGTGTGTAATGTACGCAGTGTGATTTATGTGGGGGAGAAGAAGTAGCTTGAAAAAGCTATTGGGTCAAGATAAGAACCTATGTGGAATAGGTTAGTGACACCATCCTTCCTAATCACTAGACATGGTGTTGATTATTCTTATATATATATATATATATATATATATATATATATATATATATATATATATATATAATGTCCATTTATTTGGGAGGTCTAAGTAGTTTTGTAAGGTTTAAGGAGGTTTGATGAGATGTTTTTGTTAGCTAGATTGGTCTTAATATTGTTACAACATTATATGTTTTCTTATATGACTCTTAGTCATTTTCATTATTGCTTATTACATAGTGGATACGATATTATCTTATGGTGGATCGATTATTATACTCTTATTTAGTGATTTTGATAGTTCATAATATCTGTTTTTAGTGAATATGATATATGCAAATTATTTAGAGTTATGATATTTTACTCAATAGGTACAACATGGTACTATGTTTTGGTTAATAGTTGGCTCAACATTGCAAATTTAAGTGGTATTATAGTGATTACATTGGTTCCATGTTTTGACACTATCTTTTTAATCCCTATTTACCATGGTATGACACATGGGATATTTGGAATAAGAACTTATGTTCTATCATATCAAATTATTGATTTCATAATTTTAGTGTCATCACTTTTGAGACTATTTGGAAAGTAGCTATATGAATTTTTAAATACCATGAGGGTTTGTTTTGTAGTGGATTATTACTATTTGAGAATGTGGTAGATCCTACTACATGATTTTATTTTATAAGTATTGAGGATGATGACATTTTTAAGGGGTGAATGTAATAACCTTCTCAAGATCTATAGTGTTTTATTGATGATGTGATATCATGTGTATTGTTATTGTATCAAGTGTGTCCTTATGCATGACTTGTGAGTGAGATGTCTTATGGTTGGTTGTTAGTATTTATTTTGTTTACCTTGTTGTGGTGATAGGGTACTAGGTTAATTGCAACTCATATATGACCACCTTGGGGTGTGTGTGTGATTTTATGCTAAAAACTATTTTTATTATCACTTTATGTGATGTTTATGCCTTACTAGGTGTTTTTGTGTTGATGAGTCACTTTTATTAGGCTATCCATTAGATTGGATTTATATTAATTAAAACAAATTTAGCAACCCTATCAAGTGGCCATGTTAGTTAAGTTGGTTTTGATTATTTGACTTGTATCTATCTTGGTATTTTGATAACCATATCTACTTTTAAAATAGGAATATTAATACAATTATGATTGTGACCAAACCTAGGTAACATTTAATAATGGTCATAAATAAGATTATATATAAACACATATTTATAAAAATATATGAATACTAAAATAGTATTATATAGATAAGCAAATTAAATAAATAAATGTACATATTTAGTCATAATCTGGATAAATGAATAAATTTGAATCAAATGTTGCTACTCCAATATCTATACGTATTTGTAGAAATGTAATTATATATTAGTTAAAATAGTTTTAATTAAAGGATCATAATTAAAACTAAAACTATATATATATATATATATATACATACATATATATATACATACATATATATATATATATACATATATATATATATATATATATATATATATATATATATATATACATATATACATATATATATATATATATACATATACATATACATATATATATACATATACATATACATATATATATATAGATATATATATATATATATATATATATACATATATATATATATATATACATATATATATATACATATATATATATATATATATATATATATATATATATTTATAGATTTTGGTAATAATTATAATATATATTTGGTCATTTGAATTTTCAATGCAGTAATTAATTTAATAAAAATAAAAGTAATGACAATCATATAAATAATTTTAAAATAGAAGAGTGGAAACCTTAATTCTAAAAATAAAATAATAAATAAACAAACATGGTTTTTTGCCACTAAATAGTTAACCTAGTGGAGAGATGAGCCATTTTGAAAAATTAGCCAAGTTAGAAATGTACGTGGAAGGATAATGAAGAATAAATATGGTGGAGGAAGGGTTGATGATGGAGAGAATATCAACCATATCAAGTAAGGAGATTCAATGAAACTAGGCAAGGTATTTCTCCTTTCTAAATCCTTAATTATTTTTCCAAAATAATGAATAGATTAGATAATGAATGTGTTTTTTAAATGATTTATTCTTCTTCAAAAATAAAAAATAAAAAATAAAAAATATATATTTATCTACAAACCATAGACCTCTAAAAACCTCTTGATTTATCTCCATTTTCCCTCTTAGATTGAATATAATGAGTTAGATTGAATATAATGAGTTCTTGTTCACACACACACACACCAAAATAATACCAAGTTTTTTTTTAATGTATTTAACAATCATTTATTTAAAAAATATATATATACATAAAATTTTATGTTTATTTATTTTAGATATATTGAGGAAGGGGGGTTGAGCTGTCTCAACTCCCTCCCATAATAGAGATGGGAGGGGGATAGGCCAACTGGCCCTCACTAGCTAGGCCCAGACTAATCGATGGCAATGGCCACAACCAGGGCTTAAGGCCCTAGTCATCGGCCATGGGTTGCTAGCCCAAACCATAGTATGGTTTACTATGTTTAAAAAATAATAATATATATTTGCAACCAAAAAAATATAAGTAAATAAATAAAATTGAATATATATATATATATATATATATATATATATATATATATATATATATATATATATATAAAATAATATTTTATATTACTTTTTGTTAATAATATGTTTAATATTAAATATGGGTATAATATTAAACTACACACATATATATGAATAAATAAAATAATATTTTGTATGATTCAGGATTATTATATATTTAATATTAGATGGATACATACATACATACATATGTGCAATTTTAGGACACTTTTAAAGATTATACTTATAATTTTTTTCCAATTCTATTTTATTTATGTTGCCAAAATTTTAGATCAAAATGTATATGTAAATGTATAATTAAATTAGTAAAAATCAATAGATGTGAAGTTTTGATTTAAATGCATAAGCATACTTGTGTGTGTGTGTGTGTGTGTGTGTGTGTGTGTGTGTGTGTGTGTGTGTGTGTGTGTGTGTGTGTGTGTGTGTGTGTGTGTGTGTGTGTGTGTGTGTGTGTGTGTGTGTGTGTGTGTGTGTGTGTGTGTGTGTGTGTGTGTGTGTGTACACTTATTTTGGTATGGGAATATATTATGGAATTGGATTACATATCCACTTTTGTGTAAAGAATATACAGTTAGTTTTTCTTAGTTATTGTTAGGAATGGATTTAATGCATGAGGAATTAACAAAATTATGGAGATTTTATTCGCAATAAAACACCTCTTCGACATAGTCTAATAAATTTATAATGAAAATTGTCCTTTTATTATAAGTGTTATTCTGATTGTTAACTATACGAATACATAAATTTTAGTAACAATATTTTATTTGAGATTTTGACAGTTTAGTTCACTTGTGTGTACCTTGTAAATAATGGTACAACTAATATTCACCTTAATAGGTATGTCATAAATTATCTCCCTTGTCTTGTGATCTAAAAAAAAATATGAATGAAAACCAATGTAAAAGATCCATCTATTTTCTTATTCACACTTCAAGGGTAGCTCAAAAATCTTATATAATTGCAATGTTTGGATAAATATGTTTTCTATGATAGTATTGTCAAGTTAGTGTGATTTGATTTTTTTGCATTCGTATTGGTATAATGTGTTGTTATTGTATTAAAATGGTAATTATCTACATTTGATGATGATGAGATCAGGTAACAATCAAATAAATTTTATCTTGTTAAGATCAACCCTTCTTATTGCATAGTATGTAAGTTAATACTATATGTTATGTCTTGTTGCTTAAATATTTATTTAATTTCTCTATTAATTTTTAAAAATGAAGTATTTAGGAAGGATAAGTCCCTTGCTCAGTGTAATTTGATCCCCTTATTGATTATTTTGTAGTGCATATTGGTGAGTACCTAAAGTAGTTAGATTACAAGAATTTAATATTTATTGTGTTGTAAAATTTAAAAGTGTAAATTAAAGTATTGAAGTGACTTATTTCTTATTCCATGAGTGGTCAATAATTAGTTGTAATCCAAACCCATATGTGGGGTTAGGCATTAATTTATTTTTAAATACTTGGTGTATGGTTTAAGTGTATACACATAGAGGTGTATATAGCTAGAGCATTTTATATACTTGTAATTCTATCATTTTCTATTGAAATCAAATTAATGCATCTTATTTTACAATAAAATAGTTCTTTATTTTTCCATAAATTGTTAGTATTTGAATCTTATAAATTATTGGTGTTGTCATGATGTTACACCATTTGGAAATAATGTTCTTATGTAGGGTTGAATTTAAAAAATCATAGATTTATTTTGATTCATTGACGTAATACAAGTTCTTTTAAGCATAAAGGCACAACTTGATAACTAAATCTTGTAATAGCTATAAGAATATGAATTTAGGCTTGTTATATACTCATATTTTATAATGAATCAATGGAGGATTCTAAAATATAAATAGGATTGCAATTGAGCCTAATATATTGCATTGGCCTCCTTAAATTTTGAAACACTTAATAAATAAACTAAGCCAAAAAGTTATATAATCCAACTTTATGTCAAACAAACTAAAGTATAATTCATTTTTAGACAACAAAACATTAAGAAAATATTCCACTTCCTCAATATTGATTGTTATAACTTCCCTCTTGGGTGTTCTTAATAAATAAATTATAATTCTAATATAATGGATCAAACATTTTTGCAAATTAAAGAATCTGATTAACTATATTGTTTGCCCTAGTGGTGGGAATTTTTGCATGTTTTAGCATATAGTTATCCTTCAAAAATTGAGTTTTATAAATATATAAAGTGGTATATACTTGAATATAAAACTCAACAAAATATATCTCTAGCTAAGATAATAGGTTTCTAGTACCATAATAATTTTTAGCTCATCCGATCTAAAATGATGCCTTGATTCTAAGAGATTTTCATAGGGAAAAATCCTTTCTACCTTACTATTTTTTTGGTGAATGCACTCTAGAATTGATGTCTAATAAATGGTTATAAATGTGTTCAGTTAGAAATGAAAACTATTTTACAATAATTTTACCTTCATATCAATGTAGGAGCCTTTGGTTGCAGATTTTATTTCTATTTTCTAATTTTAGTGACCACTTTCTAAATTAAATTTATTCAAAAATTTATGTTGTTCCTAATTTTAACCTATGAAGTCATTATAGAAAGGGTATTGTAATAATTTACTAGTTTAACATTTATTGAATATGAAAGTTGTAACATTTTTATTTGAGTTTCATGTTCATATATAACCTTTCATCATTAATTTTTGATCCATTTGATACTTTTAGTGAGTCCTTCTTAAACGCTATTTTTTTTTTTTGAGTGCATCAAAAAAAATTATTAAATTTAGTTTGGATTGATATAATTTTTTTCATATCATTTACTCATGTTATGAAATGAAACTTCTATTGTAATGGTTTTTACATACAAATTTGACCCATTACTTTATAATAGTGTAAAAGTTTCTCTAGGTATTTATTTCAACATCATTTTACAACCTATTTATTCCCATCAAACCTTTGTACCCTTAAGAGTAATTTTGAATTACTTTACTATAGTGTTGGCTTGATTATTCCTATGATTTTTTTCATTCTTATATTTATGCTTGATAATTTTACCTAAGTTATGATGTGATCCTTCCCTGTTTGCAAAGTTTTACTTATCAAAATCATCTTCTACTTGATTATGGGGTTCATGGTAAATTTGTAAAGAGAATTGAAACCATCTATCTTTAATTGTCTATGCATGTTTTTGTGACATTTGGGACTCACCTTGGGTGAGACAACTAGCACTTGAGTCAATAATGACTGATCTAGGTTATATTTGAGTCTTGACTCTTTGTGCATTTTGCTTTGTAGATCAAAGTGTAACCAGTTGGACCACAAATTTTTTGTGGCAATGTATTTTTGTGTTTGCTTAATTTTGTATGCCATGTTAGTGTCACTATCTTTATTGCATATAAGTTAGTGTGTTCATTAGAGTAAAAAATGGTGTGTTTTTTAGTGTGTTTGAGATATAAATTTTGGGAATTATACATTTACTCCTACATCACACAAATCCCCATAACTTTCTAAGTGGCTTCTTCATGTTGGTAAGAGTAACCACCATGTCCTTTTCCACAACCAAAATCTTAATCAGAGTAAGTAGTCACTGAGGGAACTCCCATGGATTCCCTTGACAAATAAATCTTTCTTTATCTTCAAAAGTTAAATAGCCTTGTATAAAAAATTTAATGATATATCTATCAATGGTAGTCTTGGTCTAGTAGTCTACTACACAGGTCCAATCAATATCTAGGTTTCCCATTTGTTATAGCTATTCTTTGAGCCATATTATGAGTTCCATCCTTTATGGATAAAAATAATACTATTCAATTTGGGTAACGAAGCAGTTATTACCTCATACAATTCAAACCATAATATTTTTTATATTTCCCCATAGATATGTTCCTCAATAATTTCCTTCATAGTTTTCCCTATTCTTCTTCCTTCCTCTTCAGTAAAATTTTAAATTATTTCATCAAGCCATATATTTATATCTTTTTATCTCGATAACCTTATTAACATGTTTGAACAAAGTTTCATGCTCACTATACCATTTTTAGTAGAGGTTCCTAGAAAACCCTTTAGAACATGCTAATATAGGGATAGCTTGTGCATGAAGTAACAAAATCAAATATTTGATGGTAGTTTAGACTGAATATATTCATTAACAATCAAAACAAATAGACACATAAATAAACATGTTCTTATTACAATCTAAATAATCAGTATAAACTCATATGATTAATAGATTAAACAAATAGAGTATTCATTATGCATAAAATAATGATAAAATATACATAGGAAAACCATTTCAAAATAGTATGTATTGATATATATCACATCATAACCATATTCAAATACTATTAAGTGTTATACATAGAGTTTTAACCAACATTGTCTCTTTATATTTTAGCCTTTTGATATGCTCGAAAGGAGTGACTCTTCACATTTTGACATCTAGCGTTATGCTTACATCAATAAAAAACATACAAAAATATTATATAAAAGATAAAATGAATGAAAATTTCACATATGTCCAATAGATATACTTTGTAATTTTACTAGGCTTGTTGTACACACAACACTAGGTTGGTTCCATAGAATCCTCTAATATAATAGGAAATAATAGGGTCCATCTAACCTATAGCCACCAAAATGTATATTCCATTATTCACCCAAGATCATTTGAATCTAAAATAGCTTTAGGTGGGTCTACATTGTTTGTAAGGAGAGGAGGTAAAAAAGCACTACTTGGCTACAACCTATCACCATGATGGGTGGTTAATTTAAAACTCTGAGTACATGGATACCTTGTTAGAGCAACCTTGTGTTGAATACTAAACCACTATGTCACCCTCTAAAACTAAAATCTATAAACCATTCTTATAAATCAATATTTATCCACATACTAAATCACACCCTCTGAAACTAAATGGGATTGTTGGGACACCCTAAAAATCCTCAATATGGTATCCAATTAATCATAGCTAGAGAGAACCTATTCAAATGAATCAAATATCCATCATACTTTGAGCTCTCTATATCTTACAAACCCACCTCTCTATAAAAAAATTTATGGTGGGAATACTATAAACGAGGACCTCCAAAAGTTTGTGTGTATAACTAAAAATACAAATTTCATAAAACAAAATGAAATATAAGGACTAAAAAAAATTAACCTTTTTATATGAGATGACTTTATGTTATAACTGCCAATTTTTCAAACACCCTAGATAATACTTCCCAAATATGTGCACATGATATATCCAATCCTATTTATCAAATTCACTCTATGTAAATTATGCTGGAACACATTTTAGATGATCTTCCACATGGTAATGTTTCTATTAAAATTCATTATAAACTACTTAATTTAAATCTCTATTTTCTCCTTACACACTTGGTTGTCCTAATTCCAATGAAAAGGGTTAGTAATCCTACCAATTATTAAGATATTGTTAATATTTATTTATAAATTATTAAAAGCATACATTACATAAATATATAATGGATACTAAATCATGTATAAATAACAATATAATAATTATTTGAAATGCAAATAATTCAAAAAAATATTATATAAGAATTAATTAAAAATTAAAATACTAAATAGTAACATTTTCTTTGATAACTAATGAGTTTATCAGGACTCTTTTCCATCTATTAAAAAAGAGTATTAAAAATAGACCTAGTTAAACACCAAGATCTACAAAACAACCAAAAACCAAATAGCCGAAAGGCCAAGAACTAACCAAGTTAACAACTACCCACCAACAAAGAGAGAAAACACTGAAATAACCATTGAAACATACCCAAAAGATTAAAAAATTAATGAAAGAGGAAATAATCCAAGATATTAGTCATCCCTCCTTTATTTAATTTTTTATTTTTAACCTCCTACCATAGACCATGGTTAGTGTCCATCATAACCAATTATTTATCTGAATTCTAAAAGTTTGAGAATACCTTTGCAGACAACTCTTTATTTGAATTTGAATTCTTATATTCGTGACCTGTCTTAAGCCCCTTGCTATAATTTTCATAGTTATGATTTGAAAATTTTCATCATCCCCTTCAATGGACACCAGTTCTTTGACATATTTTTATGGCTCACCACTCCCTTTCTCCTTCATCTCTAAATTTTATTGACCTTCAATATCATAAAAATATCTTCAACCACCATCTCTAGATCTGGTGTAATCCAACTCCTCAATTTTGGATTCACCCCATTTTTCATTGGAACTTGAGATTAAACTTGATAAAAATATGACTAAATATTCCATGGCTATCTATAATTATTACACCTAAACACTGTATTTCATAATCAATAGTTTGGGCATGACTGTGTTTCCCATTTTTCAGGATAATATTATCTGGTAATCATTGGTTAAGATATAAATCTATGCATATGCAAATATATGTTCATAAACCCATGGAAAATATTTATAGATAAATTTTCATGAAATTTCCCAAAGAATATCTGATTAGCTTCACCACTAGCTAAAAATATAGAGGAATATTTCAAAGCTTGACCTAAACAAGCATATTTGTAACTAAAAGAGTAATCAAATCAAACTCTAGAAACTATGGAGTAATAAACAAACTTGCATTCCCAAAGAATAAAGAACCATTAAAAAATATTTTATTATAGTATTCCTGATCCTAGAAGTTAATTAAAAATAATAATTTCAAATAAAGGGATATTTCACATTTTTAGTCCATGTTTCAAAAACCCATTGATATATTGCTACAATTTTAGGCCATAAACCATCAAATATATAAACTAATGCATCTTGTGAAAGGGTATGCTAGTAATATAAAAAATCATGATTAAAAACCTCAACTAAATTAATCTTAGATGCTTGATCCACAATGTAAGCTTGAGGATAAGGAAGGGACTACATTGAATTTAAATTAAACAAAGCATTTTTAACCATAGCCTTGAAAGTCACCAGTTTGGATGGTTTGGAAAATGATGATTTTTATTGGCCTTCCACACCTCCACACGATACAAAAATCATTAAAATTATTCAATCCTTTCCTATTTTATATCTTGACAATGGAATAAAATCTAGTAGGACTCTACCCTCATAAACCAAACATAAAGAATCAATTGAAAAGACAAATAAAAACTCCAATTTATACTTTAGATCCCCCCAAATATTTATCTTCCACCCATATCAAATTATCCTTCCCTAATAAGGATCAGATAAAAATCTAAAATATACTCCTTTTCCTTATATATCTCTTAGAAAACCATAGAATTATTATTTAGTTTGGTTTTGTCAAACAATTCATTGTCATGGATCAACTATTGAGAATGAAGATGAAAGTGTGAATCTTGTTTACTCTCCCCTATAAATTGATAATATCTAGACCATTTATCCTTGCTTAAATGAACTAATTATCCCTCTCTAATATACTTTATACACTTTCACTCTAAATTTGAGCAAAATAAACCCTCCAAACCAAATTCATCATAGGTAAATTGTCAAACATTTCATAACTCCTTGCTTTCTAGAAATAGTTGTCAGTTTATTAGGGAGTTTTGTATACACCACATAATATGTTTAGTTATACATATCTACCACCACCTTATCCTAGATGACAACCCCAAAATTGAGCAATGACCAATCCTTCATCAGCATTGGTTGCATCCCCTAACGACCCTAAAAACTTCTTTTGATGGTCTCTAACTTCCATTCTCCCTTTTTTTTCACTAATGCCTACTCATCAAGACCATTCTAAGCCAAATGTAGTTTTTATGTAAATCTATTATCCCAACATAGTCATCATCACCTAAGAGTCAAAATATTCCCATGCATACATTGTCACTCTGATTGTAAATGTGTCACACTACAAAACCCTAGTTGAGCCTTTTTTTTGACATTATGAATCCCTAAATACCAGCATTATAAATTTTATAAACATGATTTTTCCTCATGCTTAACCCTTAAATTTGATTCTGGTATAGGGGTACCTATAAGGTTAACAATATAGAAATGAATAAGCTCAAGGGTGATAAATAGATTTATAGCTAGTTGATTTATTTTTAGACCCAAATACATAACATTCTAAATATATACTATTTAGATATGCTAAAAATACAAAGTACAACTATTGATTGATATTGTAATGAATTGAAAAAAAAGACTACTTATTTGTTTTACTATGTGTATACAAATTTGGGTAAGATAGGCTATAAGTGGATTAGAGAAAGATTGTAGAAAAATCATCTTATGGAATTTTACATTTTGTTGCCTCTAATGTTTGTGTTAGATCATATGGTTGCTTTGATGCTAGTTTTTGAGTTAGATGTAGGTGTCCAGTATAAAATATTAACTAGATATATATGCGACCACCTAGAGCCTTATAGGTTTTTTATCACCTTTATTTTTGTGTGTTTATATTAAGTGCACATGATGTCACTCTTTGTCAAATGATCAAACCCAATCTTCGTCTAACTTAGAATGGTTGTGGTAAAAAAATGGGTTATTAGGCACATGGTGTTAAGATTCCCAAAGGACCATTCTATCAATGGGTGCTACCTAAATATCCAATACTCTAGAAAGGGCCTCAAATTTGTGTATTTCTCCCATATATGTTGGATTATGTGTGCATAATGATGTAATGTGTGATAAGCAAGTATATATAATGACCTAGCTTGTAACATGGAAAATATGACTCATGGGATACTCCTTTAGTACTTTAGAACTATAGTAATATTTATCCTATGTATTATATGTAAATATGGATGAATAAAGAAGATTTGGTCACTTGAATGCTTGATGTAATGCTCTTGTTAAGTTTCCTTATGAGTTCTTGATATTTTATAGGTCTTTTCTAGCTATGGAATGAATGAGTGTTGATCTTGTATATATACCAATCTATTTTGAAAATATATCACACTAAATCACTTAGGCCATCCTTTAGATATGTTTTATTTATAATTAGATGACTTTTGGGAACTAAACACTTAGTTTAAAAATGGACACTAGCATTGACATAAGCATTTTATTGGGATACTAGTGCCTAGGAAGCTACAAAATAGGTACAGATCCAAATCATGAAAAAAAGGATAATTATCATTTTATGAAGGCTTGGTCATAATAATAATAGTGGTTAGATTAAGATATAATAAATTTAAGAACAAGAGATAGTGAATTTAATCTTTTTCACAATGGTAAGGTCTTAGAACTGAAGGATACAACCATGATAGTATTTTTCAAGTGTATAAGAATAACTTGATATATAATTTAAATTTAGTGTCTATATTCCCCCATTTAATCTAGTAATGAAATTTCTAGTTTAAAGGAAATAAATGTATACTTAGGTGTGTATAACACACTTTGTCTTTGTACGTGTCCCACTTGAGTGATTTTATGTTGACTAATATATAACCAATAGCATGTTCCAATATATAATTAGTTCATATAATCTATAATTGAAAAAATTTGAATTGATTGAAAGTAAAGATAGAAAGGTTAGGAGTAAACTTGTGTATCAATGAAACCATCTTTCCTTTTGGTAGTTTAGTTTTGAAAATATGATTTATTAAGAAGCCTTGGAGATAATATTAGGAAAATTTAGAAACCTAAAAGTGCATACATATACATATATATTAGAGGACATCATACCCCCAACCTTGGTGAAAATGTTACTTTACATACATCCATTGAGCTCATCTCAATCATGCAACCCAATCATACTTATAGCCTAGAGAGTATGATTGATCCAATCAAATCACACTATATATATATATATATATATATATATATATATAGTTAGGGTGGATGATTTAATCACTTCATCCTATAAATCTGGTGAAGTTAGCTGATTCAATCAAGTCTAACTTATAAATTTGGTGGGATTGAGTGATTTAATCACCTCAACCTTTCCAAAAGGTGAACCAACTACTATGTAGATTGGCTCAATAAATTCCATAAAAATCCATCCTATGTATGATAACAGTCCAAATAGTATTTGAAATGTGAAATTTGATTTGATTTTATAATTTAAGGTGATCTTCTATTTGGGATATGCAATTCATAGATGTATCAAGATGAAACATAGGTATAACAATGGTACCAATGTATAAAATGCTACCACAAATGCATATTTGAATCATATAACTATGAAATATGGACAATTTTTATATTTTCAAGTATAGAAGGCATTTTACCATGACATGCCTATACTGAATATATAGAATATAAGAATTGGTGTAATTGTGGAGAAAATGTTTCCATAACATGCCCCCAATATAATCTAAAACTATAACAATTTTGGAATCCATGCCTCTATGACATGTCCTAATTGATATGACCCACATTTTGAGGTGAAAAATTGGTAGTTACCTTACCTCAAAAGGATATGATAATTGTATAATTTGTGTATGGATCATGTAACATATATGAGTAGCATGTTTAGGTTGACATAAAAATATTTTACATATATGTGATCACGTCAAGTCTTAAGATGCATGATGTGAATCATGGAAATGTCTAGAAAGTAAAAATAAAATCTCAACAAGAAATAAATCACACACATAGGAGCACTAAAAAATAAGACAAAAGGCAATGGTCCAAGGAGACCTCATTCAAGGGACATGTTGAAATGTCACACAGTCAAAGGGACGTTACTTAGTCAAAGGTCCACAAAGTATATAATAACATGTTCAAATTTCCAAATATAATAATATATGGCATATTCAAATTTAAAAATAGGAAAATAATGTCATGATGGTCATAAATAATGGAACGTATTAAAATGATCGAATAAGTCATTTAATGTGAGATAATAACAAGCAAAGAACACACTCAAGGAAGTAATAAAAAGGAAATAATGGAATAAAAATAAACCAAAATAAGCATATAATAATAGTCCTTGGATATGACTTATCAAAGTGTTAATTACATAGCATATCAAGTACACTATTCAAGATCTAAGCATGTATAAAGGCATGTTTAATTATGCAAGTTCAAACAAGATAATATAAATGATCATTTAATAATGTAACATGGGTGTATCATGATCAAACAAGTAGATGCCTTAATATATTAATTACATGAGTAGAGAGATGTCCCATCATCCATATGTGCATATATCATGTGCTTGGGTATGTTTGTATCACTCAAAATATGCATGAAACATATATGTGTAAATGGAGATAAATGATATGAAATTTATGAACATATAACCAACATCATAGATGCCAAAGAGTTAATAAAACATGGAAGCATTGAATATTTTTGGCTTTTTAAGTTTTTTTATTTTTTTGGTGTTTTTGCATTATTTGAAAAGAATAATCAAATAATTCTTTGTCATCAAAAGGTGTAGGATCAATTGAAACATTTTTCAACATTTGTTTGTAGATACATTTTGTCACCTCCTTAATTTTATATGTAGTTTTTTTATAAAATCCATCGGTAGGGGAGGATGACCATATCCATCATGGTATATGTAAATATCCATATCCATAATAGTAAAGATGATAAACATATGTGTAGTATTTAATTTTTTATTCTAACTAGTGAACCAATGTTGTCCAAATTTGAATGTAGAATGTGATTCCCAATATATTATCATGTGAACCATCTCTAATCCACATGATATAGGTAGGTTGACATACCCATGATATTCTAAAATCAATGTAAAGTATGTGTATTTAGTTATATTATGGCCCAACTATTGAAGAAATGTGGTGCTACAAATTATATCCCAATTGTTCCATTCAAACTTCATATGTTGATAATAGACCCCATAAATATTATTACTAATATTTATATCTAATGAGTCTTATTTAACTCTTCATTTAATCAATCTCTTAGATTGATGTCTACTAAACCAGGGCTAGTGTCTATATCTATCTGCAATAATGTTTTTTTGGTGGTATATATATATTATGGCCTAACTATTGAAGAAATGTGGTGCTACAAATTATATCCCAGTTTTTCCATTCAAACTTCATATGTTGATAATAGACCCCATAAATATTATTACTAATAGTTATATCTAATGAGTCTTATTTAACTCTTCATTTAATCAATCTCTTAGATTGATGTCTATTAAACTAGGGCTAGTGTCTATATCTATCTGCAATAATGTTTTTTTGGTGGTATATATATATATATATATATATATATATATATATATATATATATATATATATATATATATATATATATATATATATATATATATATATATATATATATATATATATATATATATATATATATATATATATCTATATATAGGTATTTAGGGGGGTTTGTAAATCTTAATCTAAATTTTACAAATGAAAGGATGTTTCTACACTGGTTATTTCACACTTTCTAAAAGAAGAAATTAATTATCAATCTAAACTAATTCAATCCTTTTGCTTTAAATCAAAATGCACTTAATATAATTCACACCTTCAATCCTTTTACTTTAAATCAAACACACTTAATCTACTTCACACCTTCTTGAAAATGTAAACACTCAACTTAACTATTTAAAAAGAAATACTATGCTAAAGCACACTTGATCTGAAAGGAAATAACTATTGAAGTGCAAATCTTAAATCTACTTCTTAAAAACCGTTCCCTCATATATGTATGTGAAATATTCAGATTATCTAATATCATAAAATTAAATAATATAAACATAAATACTGTACAAAAGTTCTTGGCTCCAGAGAGAGTGGGCCATTGCTCTTCTTAGAGTTAAGAACAGAGTCTACTCAGTACTAAAAGTTGGAATGATATTGCATTCAACAATGGAAAGATACAAAATTTAATATATCATAAATTCTGAGTGTAAAAATTGTATTCATCCTCATTCTAAGACAAATATTTACATATTTATGCTAATAAAATCAAACTAAATAAAGTATATAGAAAAATAGAACTACTTAGTCAATCCATTTATCCCTAAGATAGGAGATTTGGATTTGATCAAGATGCTACAAAATCTATTTATCATGATAAGATAGTTGTATTATCCTATAATAGTTTTAATGTTCAAATATATACAAAATATATCAAGATTGAATCCTTAAAAATAGGAAGTGAGTATTTATTTGATGTGATTCCAATTGGAATAATCTTATTCTTTTGGACTAGTTGGAATATAGATTTCAGACTTGTAGAGTCCATATAAATAGTTCTATAGAGTTCATAGATATGGTCCTATAGAGTCCATAGATAGATTTATATTTTCTTCAAGCTATTGATGATGATGATGATGATGATGATGATGATGATGATGACGACTTATTTCTTGATTTCCACTTTAAATCATCCTTTAGTCTACACACATAGCTTTTACCCAAGTCCATAGATATGGATTGAGTGAGTCTGTACTTATGGACTAAGTGAATCCATAGCTTCACAAAACTAGGATCAAAACTAGATTTTCTATAAAATACTACTTATATCATATTTCATGTATATTCTTCAAAACTCAAACACTAAAACATGCTACTTGTTAACATTAATGACAAAATAATGACACAAACTTTGGTTTGATATAAATGAGATAAAGTTCTATTTTCCATGCTAAAGTTAGCTAAAAATCTAAGATTTGCATAAGATTATATCCTTAAAGATATGAAACGAAGGAAACACCATATTAATAATGAGCCATATTTCAAGCTCATCATCTCCCCCATGCTTTACCTTTTAAAAGTCCCATTGTGAAAATTCATCTAGCTTCATTGGTTTTAGGTCTGTTCTCTATGCCCTTACTTAGATCATAGTCATCAAATTCATTTGTGATATGATGATATGTACTACTTGTAAATCCTTTATACCTTTAAACTATTTGTTTGTAGATGTTAAATTATTCATCAGATTGAGTTACCTTATTCTACCATCTTGAAATTAGTATAATGAGAAATGGAGGTCTATACCTCATTCCAATCCATGTCTTCTCTTCTCTAGAGTTTAATACTTCCACAATTTCTTCAAGAATTGCTTCAGACCTTCTACTCCATCTTAGATTATTATGGTACATAACTTCACATCTTTTGAGAGAAATTGCTGACTAGTCCCATCTTTTCACATTAGCAACAACAACTGAATCAAAGTTTTGTCTTATGAATAGATCAAATGAAACAATGTAGTCATACAAAGCTTGCAAATAGTGGTCTTTGATAATACTGTTTAGATAATCTTTCTTGAAATTTTGTTTAATCAATTTAGGAATGGAGAAGGCTGGCCTAATGCATAATCATGTAGTTTTAGCATGCTCTATATATTCTTCAAATCTACATTTCCAATCCAATTGAAAATTGAAGGTGGAATGGAGTGATCTCAATTGGACTTCTCCTACATGTAGATTTATCAAAAATTTATTGTGCTCATGATCTCCTATTATCAAATCATGCAAATAAAATTCATAGAGGAGATCTTGATTATTAGGCTTAGAAATATAAAATATTTAAAAAAATGCAGGTTAATTAAAAATCTTGTAGGGAAGATGGTAAAATATTCTGATAATTTTCCATCTATAGAATTATTTAAATATAAATAGACTATATGTAGGAGTAGGAATTTTGCAAGCCAAAAGAGCCTCTCCTAATTTACAAGCATTCTTCAAGTCTTCTTCCAAAGTCTGAGTTTTAGTTTCTAATATCTTTTTTTCATTTTCCAATATCTTATTTGTAGTGACTAAAAATTTATTCTTCTATTTTAATGTTTGGTATTCCTCTTGAGCTTGATGCAACATTTCTAATGGAGGAATGTATGGATAGTTGTTTTGACATCCTTGATCAATAAATGCTTTAAGAGAAGAAGTATGCTAATTATCTTTTTTAGGGGCAACAATAGGAAGTGTCTAAGAAGAATTCAATAATTTATGTTTTAATATATTATTTTCTTTCTCAAGACTCGCTATATATATCCATAAATTGACTTTTTCCTCTTCTTTTTGTTGTATTGGTTTTTTAGTTTATTAATTTTCAAAGCATAATTTAAAGATGTTGTTTCTAAATTTTTTACTAACATAGAATTAAGTTGATCCTTACTATGTAGTTGGTTGATTAGATCTATAATATCTGCTACTAATTATTGGATAAAAACTTGAGCTTTAAAATGTTCCATAGTTAACTGCATAATAGGGTCCTTTAGACTGGATGGTTCTCCTTCAAATGAACATGGAACTTTACCTTTGTCCATTGGAATTTCAATTTGAGGATTTTATTTTTCTATTGTGTTACCTTGATCAGGTTCTAGTTCCCTTGTTTTGGGTGGAGATCCTTTTGATTCCTCTAATAGTTGTATGGTAGGGCGTTCAACACGTTATTCTATAGAAACTACTTCAAGAATTTATTTTTCTTTGATGATATGTTGTTCTAAAGGTTGAGATAGTTATTTAAGGCTATCCATAGTATCAACTAATTCTTGTTCATTTTCATCTAAAAGAATCAAATTTATTCTTCTTCTCTTAGTTTTTTGGACCACACTTGATCCCTCTTTTGATTTATTAGTAAAACCTTTATCCTTCTATAGTCCTAGTGAAGCAAATCATTTTTGTAATTTTCTTCTCCTGGATAAGAGGACTAGTTGCTCAACTGGTGCTTGAGGTTCTTGTGGAGGATTTGTAATAGAGGGGTTCTGAATATTATGGGATCTTGTAATCCTTTTGAAAGAAAGAAGAGCTTCCTTTGAAGATATGGACTGCTTTTGTTTTCCCTTTGAACTTGTTTTCTCAATTGGTGTAGCAGTTGTGATTGAATGCCTTTATGATTTAGTGGCACTTGATGTTCTAAATTCATCCTATGGAGATGGAGCTAAAACTTGTATTATTACCCTATTCTCAAATGCTTCCCAAAATTATTTACCTTGTTGAAGAAAATAATGTTTAATGATGATATGGATTAGGCCATGGTGTTTGAGAGGTGCATTAGGGGTTGTAGTCATGACTTCGAGGGCACCATATAAAAAATATGGAAAATTTATTTTTAATTGAGGGTTTTGCCTTCCATGTTTGAGATGGATCAGAATTTTTATGGATTCCTCTCCAAAAATACTACTTTATCCCTCACAAGTTATATATTTGATTACCCATAATGCTACAGACTGCCATGGTTCAAGAAGTGCATCCTTATATATTCCCTTAGATTTTCATTTTGATTTGATTAAACTTGTAACTCTAGTCTATTCATTACCATTAAATTGAGAAATAAAGTCATTGAATGGAATTAATCCATTTAATATCATCCCTTCATATGGAATTTCTATAATTTTACTTATAACTTGGCTAGACACTAGAATGACAATTCCTTCAATAGTAGAAAAATTAGGAGTAAGGTTATGCACAAATTCCCTTACTAGTGTCTCATGAAAGCCTTGGAATTTTTGGATGAATGGTAACTAGCCATTTGCTTTAAACACTAACAAATAAGCCCTATCACTAAGGAATTTGGATACCTTCCTTGGTTTTGACCTTGTCTTTTGCCCCACTATTACTTGAATCTATGAGCTCAAATCAATTTATTATCAGTTGCAATAGAATTGCCTAATTCAAACTAGGGTTTGCACTTGTTGTTCTTGGGATTCAAAGGAAAAAGCTACTAACAAACTTCAAATAAAATTGAAACCCTATGTTATTACCATCATTATTCCACATGTATTTTAGTCCCATCTATTTTTTATGAAATAAGCCAGCCAACCATCACGGTGACTTGAATGATGATATGACATGGTGGCAATTTATTGCTCATGTGGGAGGGACATTTGTAACTTCTACCACCATAAGATTATTTAATTCAACAATGATTATAAAACCCTCAATATTTGATATTTTGAAGACTTTATGGGATGTTTCCATAATGTCCTATCATGATGATTAATGATGTAATTGATTGCATTGGATATATTTATCCATTATGACATGTGTTCGCTCATCTCTTTATTTTACATGATATGATTATTAATTTTTTTAAAGAATATATGGTTATCCATTTGTAATTTTTAATCTCCATAGAATTCACCCTATTTAAATCAAAAACTTTTAGTTTACTAAAACATGAATAAATAAAACTTATAACTCATTTATTCTTACCTCAGATCTTGTTATTCTTTTTCCATTTGTCCTATATGAGTGAATTTGCATGGATTAGTCAACATATTTCAAAGGAACAATCTGAAATTTATTGCATTGAGGAGCCAATGAGGATTTAATGATTAATTTACTATATATAAATATATTATTTTTAGTTTTTTCCCCTTGACCAACCATTGCTAGTTTTATAGCCAAGACCCTTTCTTTAATGCATTACCAGACAATAGGTTGGTTTTCTATCCATGCATATCAATAACATCCCCAAAAGGATTTTCACTATTGAATTATTATTGTTATTGTTGTTGTTGTTGTTGTTGTTGTTTTTGTTGTTGTTGTTGTTGTTTTTGTTGTTTTTGTTGTTATTATTATTATTATATGAAGTGAACAATCATTAAAGAACAATTTCCTTGGAAGAAACTAGTTCCTCTAGGAAAGCTACCTAACTTTACTTTTTCTATACAAATTAATCTTTACTAAGAGGTTTCAGGTAGATTTTTGGTTTATGCCCATTGACCAAAAGATTCCTACTATTATCAATGGGAATTAGCTTTACAGATCCATTTTCAAAGACCTCATTAAATTACTATATATAAATATAATATTTTTAGTTTTTCCCCTTGACCAGCCATTGCTAGTTTTATAGCCAAGATCCTTTCTTTAATGCACTACTAGCCAATAGGTTGGTTTTCTATGCATGCATCATCAATAACATCCCCAAAAGGATTTTCACTATTGAATTATTGTTATTGTTATTTTTATTTTTGTTGTTGTTGTTGTTGTTGTTGTTGTTGTTGTTATTATTATTATTATTATTATTATTATTATTATTATTATTATTATTATTATTATTATTATTATTATTATTATTATTATTATTATTATTATGAAGTGAGAAATCATTAAATAACAATTTCCTTGGAAGAAACTAGTTCCTCAAGGAAAGCTACCTAACTTTACATTTTCTATACAAATTATTCTTTACTAAGAGGTTTTAGGTAGATTTTTGGTTTATGCCCATTGACCAAAAATTCCTACTGTTATCAATGGGAATTAGCTTGACATAGCCATTTTCAAAGACCTCTATTTGGTAAGGTCCTAGCCACCTTATCTATAATTTTCCCTTAAACTATTAGAATTTTGAATTAAACAACAATACCCAGTCTCCTTTATAAAATTTTCATTATTTGATATGAGTCATGCCAAATCTTCCTTTTATTCTGTATCATTTCAATCTTTTGTAAGGCTTCAATTCTCATCTCATCAAGTTGGTTAATTTGCATAGGTATATCCTTTTCTTCTTCTTCCAATTCAATTCCTACTTCTAGTGTTATTTTCAATGTTTGGAATTCAAATTCAATAGAGAAAAAAAGGTTTCTTACCATAAACTAGCTCATAAAGGGAAAAACTAGTTGTTTTTTAGGTGGTATTATAGGCCCAAACTGCATCTGGCAATTTATTTTCCCATTCTTTCTAATTGGTACTAAGAATTTTGGTCAAAACAATTTCTAATTATCTATTGGTGACTTTAACTTGTCCACTAGCTTGTGGGTGATATGGAGAAGACTTCATGTGCTGCACTTGATATGCTTTCATGAAGTACTTTATCATGTTTGGTATGAACTAGGGTCCTTGATCTGAAACTATTTCCCTTGGAGCACCAAATCCTTGCATAATCTTGAAATATAATATACTATAGCTTCTTCATGAGCATGGGTTAAGACTTCTACTTCTACCCATTTGTTAACATAGTCTGTGTAGACTAATAAGCATTCCTTTCCTCTAGACCAGGGGTCCACAGGTCCTATAAAGTTAATTCCTCATTTCTCAAATGGTTCCAAAAATAATTGAGGATGGAGAGGCATCTTAGCTGAAAGATTGGGCTGTTTGATTCTTTGACATACATCACATTATCTGACATACCTCTTCACTTATTTTTAAAGGCGAGTCTAGTAATAGCTTGCTTCTAAGGTTTTGTGTATGGTCCTCTAGGTTGAGTAATGTCCTCCTCCCAGTTCATCATGATATGCTATGATGATATGATAAGCTTCATTATTTTTAAAACACCTATGAAACATATGATTAGGTCCAAGTTTAAATAACATTCCTTTAATCCATTTAAAAGAATAACTTTCTTTGATTAAACATTTTTTTCTTTTTGTGAAAAATGTAGAGGAAACTTTCTTGTAGTGAGGTAGTTAGCTATATCAGTGAACCATGGAGATTCTACTAAAATAACAAATAATTGTTCATCTAGAAAATCATCTTCCATTAGTTCTTCTTCACTTGAAGTGTTAATTCCAAACAAGAAATCAACAACCACATTAAATTCCCCTGGTTTATCTATAATAGTTATATAAAATTCCTATAAAAGTAACAATAATCTAATAATCCTTCCTCCCACTATTAGCTTATTGGTAAGATATCTAATATCTAAATGGTCTGTATAGATAAACACCTTGTATCATATTATATAGTGTCTAAATTTGTTTATTGCATAGACTACAATAAATAACTATTTTTTAGTTGTGGTGTAGTTTTTCTCAGTATGTGTCATATTCTTGCTAAGATAATAGATACCATGCATGTGATCATTCTCATCATTTTTTCCCAAGATTGAACCCATTACTATGTTGGAAGCATCTATATATATGTGGAAAGTTTACATCCAATCTAGTCCTTTTAATACTAGGGTAGTACTAAGTTTGGCTTTTATGGTTTCAAAAACTTGTTGGCAATCATCACTCCATACAAACTCACTATCCTTTATGAGAAACGCAAACATAGGAGCAACTATTTTGTTGAAGTTGTCTATGAAGTGTTTATGATAACCAACATGTCCTAAGAAAATTTTAACCTCTATTTATGTGTGTGGGATGGACAGCTTAGTGATTATCTCAATTTTATTGGGATCTACCTAAATACTTTTTACAGAAATGTGATGTCCTAGCACTATTCCTTGATCTATCATCAGTAAGCATTTATCATGACTTAATGATAATTGATCTTCATCACATCTTATCAAAACTCTTTCTAAATTAGAAAGATCTTCTTCATAGGTTTTACCATGATTAGTAAAGTCATCCATGTAAACCTCTACACAATCATTAGTGAGGTTAGAGAATATTGTTAAAACTACTCTTTGAAAAGTTATTGAATCGTTACAAAGTCAAAAAAAAGTACTCAGTAAGTGAAGGTTCCCCAAGGATAGGTGAATGTGGTTTTATCTTGATATTCATCTACTATTTTTATTTGGTTGTATCCACTAAACCCATCTAGAAAAGAGAAATATTTTTTCCCTATCAAATTGTCAAGAACTTGATCAATAAAAGGTAAAGGAAAATGATATTTTAACATTGCCTTGTTTAGTTCTCTATAATCCACACATACTCACCATTTTCCATTATTTTTTAGTATGATTGCCAATGATGAAACCCATTGGATATATGAGATGGGGTAAATAAACCCCATATCTAGCAATTTTTGAATTTCTATTTTAACTATGTCTTTCAATGTTGGATTTATTCTTCTTTGTGGTTGTCTTACTGGTTTTGATAACTCTATGTAAATGTAATGTGTGCATACAATTGGGTGAATCCATTTCATGTTAGTGTAATCCCAAGAAAAATCCTTGGTTTATCATTCTAAGGCTTCAAAAAGTTGAACCTCCTCATCATTTATTAACCAACTATTGATATTCAAAAAAAAATTAGGTAACACCATGAGAGGTTTAGTATTTAGATGATTAGATTCTACCTACTTATATTCACTCATAAATTAATTCAAAGGGCATGGATGAGGAATTATTTTATGGAATGTGCTTACATTTTTGACAAATCTATCTCCAAGATGAATAGCTCTTGTTAATGGGAAATGGAATGCACTTAGGAAATATGTCTACTATTTTTTTTCCCAATTCCATATACTTGCCTAAATTAGCCTATGGTTATATGATGAAGAATAAATAGAAGGATTGAGATAATATGTCCCAAGAAATTCTATAAATTTTGTATATTATGGATTGGCATAGTTTGTAGATTCTAGTTTGGTACAATCTATAGATTTTGGATTGGTAGACATTACTGTTACATGGTCATGTTCTTCAGAATCTAAAATTATTTCTTCACTCAATTTTTCTAAATTATTTTTAATTTTAATCATGGCCAAAGATGAAATGTCATTTGTTATGTTGTCTAACTTGTCTACCCAAATTTTTTCTGTATGGTTACTAATGGTTTTGTAGGAGGGTATAAGGAAATGCATTTATATTTAAACCATTGGAAATGGTCATGTCGCCTATCATGTAATCAATTAGTAATACCATAGTAGCTAACCATGGTCTTCATAAGATTAGATGATATCCTAAATTATTTATTTTGGGTTCTAGAACCATAAAGTCAATTGGATATTCTCAAGACTCAATAAACACTACAATATTCTCTATAGTTCCTTCTAGTTTAGTCACAGATTGATCTGCCATTTAAAGGATGGTAGAGGTAGGTTACATTCCCATTAGAGATAGTGTTTAGATAATATCAATTGTCATGACATGAATTTATACTCCTAAATCCACTAGAACATTGGGAATTTCCTTTCCTCCTATTGTGACTATTATAACTAGACTACCTAGGTCTACATACTTGGGTATTAATAATTTTCCTGCTAACAAATCAGTAAGCTTTCCATCAACATTTATGGTTCCTATGTATTTTTTATTCCTTTAAGGGGTTTTGACACACAAATTATTAATGATTTTATTTAATTTAGGAATATCCCTAATATCTTGTAGTAGGGGTACTTCAATACTCATCTTTTGCAACTCATGTATCAAATATGATTCTTCTTTTATCTTAATTTCTTTTAATATCTCAAGGAAAATAACTATTGGTATAATAATATTTACCTTGTGTTTATTAGATTTTTCATTACTTTTAGTTTCTTTATTGTTTGGTTGAGACTATTTTATTTCTTCCTCTTAATTTGGTAATTTAAAAATGATAATTGGTAGTTCCTTTATAGTATTTCCTAATCTTAACTAAATACCATAGTAGTCAATTGCTCCTACATTCATTATGTCTCCTTGTTCATTGACATAAACAAGTGTTGGTTGCTTGTTCTTGGGATTGGTGACTAGTTATACACGCATTGGGGGATGATTAACTTATTCTGAATGTTGGACAATAGCGAGTGGAATTATAGTTTATTATTATGGTGGCCTTCTTTGTTGGTTATATTATGGATTGGGATTCCATTGTGGTTGTGACTATCTTTGGGGCACCGGTGGCTGTTGTGGCAACATCCATGGTTGAGGTGATACCCATTCTTATTTTGGTCATATAATTTGAGTTGATGTCATCTGTGTTTGTCCTCACATAGGTAGAGGCACTAGAACATTTCATGATGCTATCTGGGGATTAATGGGATTTTGTGAACCAAACTATCCCTGGACCTAGTTTTATGAAAAGAAATTCTACCTTTGAATATTGTTTAACTCTTCAATGGGTTGAACAATTGATTTCATTTAATTTTTCAAAGTAGGCATATAGGTGTAATGATCTATGTCATGGTCTTTTCCTTCATAGATTCCACAAGATGAAATGTTTGTTTTATCAAAAGGATAGTCTCTAAGGGAATGTTTCAACCTACACCTAGAATAATATATTGCTAATGGTCTATTACATTGGCTTTAGACTAAAGGCCATCTAATGTAGTGTTTAATGTGACAAAAATATTTTTTTCTAGATTAGCAAATTATTCCATTAATTTATCCATCTCATTGGATTTCCCTAATCTTACTTTCCTCATTCCTATTTATATCCAAAATTAATTAGTACAGAGTTTTGAAATCTAAGGAAAGGCTATTTTGTTTATGTCTCCTTCTCCCATTAGATTTAATGCATCTTTGATTTCTTCATATAAGCCTTTCAGAAGAACAAGTTTTAGGACTTCTTCAGTAAGTGGGTAACTACTCCATTTATAAATAAACATATACCTATCCAAATAATATTCAAAAGATTCATCTTTATTTTGTTTGATTTTGAATAAATCATCCCTCCTTTCTCTCGCCCTGCAATAATCTTGATAATTATTTAGGAATTTAGTTTCCATGTCTTCCCATGTACAAATAGAGTTACTTGGTAAGCCCATAAACCATCTCATGGTGTATTTTTTAGTGTAGATGGAAACAATTTTAGTTTATGATTGTCTATTGTATAGTCATAAGTTTGATAAAGTACCTTAAATTTAAACAAAAATTGGTCAGGGTATTCTATGGATCTTCCCCAAAAATTTGGGAAATTAGAAAGAGAAATTTTTTTCATGGCAATTTGATCATTATGATCTGAAACAATGGGAAAGGAAAAAGTCCTTCCTAGTGATGCAACCTACTAGTTTTGTTGTTCAGCCATGTCTTCTTCTTCTAATGACTCTTCGATACTAGGATTGGTTTCCCAATGAATTTTTGTGTATTTATTTAAGGGTTGGTTAAATTCTTCAAAACTTTCTTCAGCTATAACTCGTTCAAAATTTTATTCTAAATCTTTTATAGCCTCGAGATAATCTCTTCTTATAAGTGGATGTTCTAAATGAATTCATCCTATAGGACTTATTTTTGGTAACATTTTATTTCCTAATAAGATTTTAGGATAATCTTGAAGATTAAATTCAAGATCTTGTTCAAGGATCTTAGCTAAATATGGTGAAGGACTTCCTTCTCTAAGTTCTGGAGTAAGACTCTCAATTAAAGATGTTGAAGGAATTTCTTCTTTTATTTTTGGAGGGTATTTAGGAACAAATCATCCTTTAAAATTTCTAAGTCAGAACATCAATTGATTATTATTTTTATGGTGTTATTTTATGTTTTTTTTTTACTATAGATCAATAATATTTACCTTAAAACACTTAAAATTCCCTGATAATGGTGCCAAAAAATGATGATTGATATTTAACTCTTCATTTAATCAATCTCTCAAATTGATGTCTATCAAACTAGGGCCAGTGTCTAAAGCTATTTGTAGTAATTTTTTTTTGGTGTTAAATGTATAAATTGGTCTTTTGGGGGTTTGGAAATCTTAATATAACTTTTACCCATGAAAGTATGATTCTACACTAGTTGTTTCACACTTGCTGAAAGAAGAAATTAATTATCAATCTAAACTAATTCAATCCTTTTGCTTCAAATCAAAACACACTTAATCTACTCCACACCTTTAATATTTTTAATTCAAATAAAACACACTTAATTTAATTTATAACTTCTTGAAAATTTAAACACTCAAATTGAATATTTAATAAGAAATACCATGTTAAAGCATACTTGCTCTGAAAGGAAATAACTATTGAAATGTAAATCTTAAATCTACTTCTTATAAATCACTCCTTCATGTATGTATGTGAAATATTAATATTATATAATATCACGAAATCAACTAATATAAACATTAATACCATAGAAAATTTCCTTGTTCCATGGAGAGTGGGCCCTTGCTCTTCTTAGAGTTAAGAACAAAGTCTACTCAGTACTGAAAGCTGGAATGATATTACATTAATCAATGGAAAGTTGGAACATTTAATATATCAAACATTCTAAGTGTAAAAACTATATTCATCCTCCTTATAATATAAAATATTTACATATTTATGTTAATATAATCAAACTAAAGACAATATGTAGAAAAATAGAACTACTTAGTCAATACATTTATCCCTAAGATAGGAGACTTGGATTTGATCAAGATCCTACAAAATCTATCTATCTTGATGAGACAGGTGTATTATCCTATAATAGTTTTAAGGTTAAAATATATACATAATATATCAATATTTAATCCTTAAAATAAGAATCAAGTATTTCTTTGATGTGATTCTAGTTAGAGAAATCTTCTTCTTTTGGACTGGCTACAAACTCACCTACTGCTTAGATTTCAGACCTATAAATTTCATATAAATAGTTATGTAGAGGCCATAGATATGGTATTTTAGAGTCCTTATATAGGTTTATATTGTATTTGAGCTTTTGATGATGATGGTGACTTCTTTGTCGCTTTCCACTTCAAATCATCCTTCAGTCTACACATATAGCTTTTACCCAAGTTTGTAGATATGGATTGAGTGAGTCTATAGCTTCACAAAACTAGGATCAAAATTGGAGTTTCTACAGAATATTGCTTTTGTCATCTTTCCTACATATTCTTCAAAACTCAAACACTAAAACATGTTGCTTGTTAGACATTAATGACAAAATAGTGACTCAAACTTTGGTTTGATATAAATGAGATAAAGTATCTATTTTCCATGCCAAAGTTAGCTAAATGTCTAAGATTTGCATAATATTATATCCTCAAAGAGATGAAATGAAGGAAACACCATATTAATAATGAGCCATATTTCAATCTCATCAATATCTTCGTGCCTTGGTTACTTTGAAGGATGTTTTATTATTAACCATTGAAAGTATTATGTATTTTTCACTTTTCAGGCACAATTTTTATGTGATCCTCACTCTCATATTTCTAAATTTTGTTTTTCGATGCCTCTCATTAATTTATATTGTGTCCAATGATTTGATGATAGTTAAAATATTGTAAGTCTAATTTAGGAAGAAGTTTTTTTCATAATCTATGTCTAATAAGTGGTAAACATATCATCCTATGTCCAAGTAACCTATAAAGTACTGTATTTGAAGTATATTGGTTTGTTTGGATCTATAACATCTATTTTGGATTATTATGAGGGACCACATTATTTTCATGGTGTATCTACATTTATCCCTATTAAGGCTGACTCAATATTTGAGGTAATATGGGTGTGTAGAATAATAAGCATTTACATTCTCATCTTCTATTTTTTATTTACCCTTATTTTCATTATATTATACATTATTTAAAGGTGAATTTAACTTATATGTGTTAGTACTATAGGTGTGAATATGTCATGTGAACGATGCACAAGTGGATCAAAGTTTAGTTTATATAATGTCTCATCTATCATACCATGGGTTGAATCATCATCATTGTAATAGTAATATGAAACATGTCCATCTTCTTTCTTGGTGTTTACTACTAAAGGAAGTTCAAATGTTTCATTTTTTTGTTTTAATATTATCAGTTCCATTGGTAATTTATATTGCTCTTGATGTACATCCATGTGAACCTTAGTGGTTAGAGCCTTATTCGTATCTATATTTAAATGATTCATTATTATTGATTCACCTATTTCATAGGTTTGAATATTTTAATGTGGAATGCAATGTTTAGGTGGTACCTATTGTCATTTAAAATGTTCATCCATGGATGATGTTAGAGTTACACTCATTGAAGGGGGGGGGGGGGGGTGAATGAGTGATCCCAAATAATCCAAAATCAATTTTGATCTTTACAAATATTTAATTAGATACCACAAGCATTCATGAAGAATATACAACATTCATAGGAAAGAGCAACAGAGATAATGCAAGATCAATCATATAATACATGACATACATGGGAAACCCTCTTGGGGAAGAAAACCCACTAGAACCTATAATTGGAATAATGTCCTATAAAAATAAGATCTAATTTAGACCATCTATAAATGATCAAGGAATTATGATCCCTATTTAGTGAGACTCTAATCCCAAAAGGTATAACCACACCTATCTAATTGAGCTACAACAACAACCAGACCTTTAAGAAAGTTTCACCTTGTAATGAGGTTTCAAACACCTTAGATGTTGAGCTACCACAACAACATATTTGAACAAATACACCTCTAAATTTATGTCAACAACACTTGATGATGGACCTCTACTTAACACACTTCACCTTCACTCACACTTAAATAGAAAACACACTATTCTCTTAATAGAATTATTACCAACAAGCCATATATCAGTCCTTAATCTATTTTACTCTTAAAATCATCCTCAGGGAACTCTATCCCTCCTTTGATAAAAAAAAACACACTCAATCCTCTGTCTAATTACTCCATCTCTCATGCAAAGTCTATAACCCATCATCTTAAGTTATACTATTTATAGATCAATATTGATCAACACCATCTTAGTCAGCCATTAGGCATATCTTAACCCTTAATACATCTATCATACAAATATATGGCTCAATACAATCTACATAGGTCAGCCATAGCATCTATGGGTCACCCTGAAGTAGTTACACCTTTTAACAAGGCACTTGTAGCTCTTATATGTCTCATATGAACCCAATCACTATTTTATCACACCCTTGAGTAGAACAAGAACACAAGACCACTTTTAAATACATGGGTCCACTCCTTATGTCCCCTTAAACATCCTCAAATGATCATAGTCATTTTATCTCGTCTCTACATATGCTCAATAAACTCAAACATAGACCTTACACATATGAACACCATTATCAAATAAATAGTCAACTTAAGCATTGTTTATATTCAAGACATATTGATCACCTCCATAATCCACACTCAACATCATCATGGAGTCTAAAACACTCCAAAAGAGAAAAGTAATCATGAGACATCAAAACAACATTAATACAAATTCAAATATCCTTCTTGGGTCACTTGAAGAATAAACATGAACACAGTCAAATTTTAGGCTCAATATCTTTGATTGTACTCGCTTCCAAATCTTCAAATTAGGTTCAATAGATGTTTCATAGATTCCTCTACCATTTTTATTTTTATTTATTGAGTAAATTTGACATCTATCAAAATATATGGATGAAATATAGAGCTTTAGTTTTTATTGTGTTAAATTTAAATATTTGAATGACGACAATCACATTTAACCTTTGAACCCAATACTTGAATCTTGTGAACTCTCAAATCAAGATAAATCTCATTCCATATATCTTTTCAAAGCTTTAATGCATAGAAAACCAAAACTAAATGTTAAACCTATATCACTTTGACCTCATCTCATGTAATATCAAAAATTTGACTTAACACACTTACTCAATCTCTATAGATTAGTTATGTCTATAATGATCAATGCTCACCATTTGATCAATCATACAAATGCCCACTCACCATTGGATCATTATCATGTACCTTTGCTTAATCATTAAACATCATGCACCTATCCTCATCTCACTTCTTCTTAACTTCTTGGAGCATTGTGCACTATTGATCTTACTCAATATTTAACACTTTCAAAAATGACTATGTGGACCCTTTCAATATTCATGAGTATCCATTTTTGCACCTCAATAATTTCTTTTATGCTTCAATACAAGAACTCAAATTTAGACCAGATGATCTCCTTATAAAGGAGAATCCAACCATGTAACACAATGCTCCTGGAACCCTCATGTGTGCAAGATATAATTCCACTAAAATTACTTCTAAATAGCTTCTATTATAGATCCAACCATGTCAAAATATATTTGAGAGATCGACATTGAGCAACCATAACTTTATTCATGCTTCAGTGGATGATCTCAAATTTAGTGAAAATCATCTATGCTAAAAAATGAACAAACTGATATGATCAATTTTTATTTAGACCTTCACATGTACAAGATATTACACCATCAAAATTTTCACTCAGCTCTTTTTGTCACACTAGAAAATTGGCTAAGTATGGGAAAACATATTCAAACTACTTGGGATCCCAACTTTGCATATGGATATCTTTTGGGATGCTACATCACATGATCTAAAAATTAGTAAAAATAAACCATGTATAAAAATTAATAAACCCATATGATCATTTTGTATTGACACCTCTATGTGTATGAATGTTGAACTCATCAACATGCTTACTCGGCTCTTTCTAGCAAATTATAAATTTGGCTAAGTATGGGAAAACAATGAATTTTGACTGAGAAACCAACTTTGTACCCTCATAACTTTGACCATATTTTGATGCATGAATTAAAATATAGTGCATAATAATTAGGGACAACTATTATAAAAACCATATGACCAAATCCCCTTGACTCCTTCCCACATGGCAATGGTTGCATCATCAAACTGCCTACTTAGATTTTATGCCACTAGACCCAAAGTGTCTAAATGAAAACTATGATCAACCAGATGAATTCCACTTATTCACAGAAGCTATTAAATCATATATAACATCTCACGGACCTATTTAACATCTTCAATACACCATATTCAACCATAAAAACCTCTAATTATATCAACTCTAAGTATCAACTAAGCCACCTTCAAGCATATAAGAACAAGAACCTTGCACACTTTGTCCATACCAACATTACATCATCATGACAAATCTCCAACAATATATCCCTTTGTCATTGATGTCAACACCCATCAATTTATCAATATATAGCTCACCTTCTCTCTATTCAAAGCACTCATATAATAATAACTTTCTCCCCAATAGGAACTTTCTCCCCTTTAACACAATGACAAAGTGGGAACACACTAATATTGAGGACATAAAAATACTACAAAAATAGGAAAGTACCATCTTATAAATATGAAATAAAACTCTCCCTTACCTTGAGCCTACCTCTTCTTGTCTTGACAAACTTTCACTTGCTCCATGCCAATAGTCTCTTCAATAAATCACTACAACCAATGAAGAAAGAACACAAAAAAGAACTAAAATATGATATAACTCACCAAAAAACATATAAGAGGGACTCCCCCTAATAATTTTTAGAAATTACACCACTTGATCATCTTCAGATCTCCACACACCATTAAGAACCACCACACAAACTTACTGGCCTTCTTTCTCAAGACACTTCCATGACCACCAAATCTGCATCTACACTATACAAAATAGGAAACATGCACTAAAAAAAACTTGAGCACATACCTTTATATACTCATTCCTTTCTCTTTTGGAGAAACTAATCTTTAAAAAAAAACACTTTTCTTTAAATTAGGCCTATCTAGCCTCCTTATAGCCCCACCTAAAACTTTCAGAGCTCATAAATTTTAGTAGACACATCTTCAAGACCTTAAAATTCATAAGTGAAGCACTCTCATTTTCCCCCTTAATAACACCAATTTTCATCAACAAGCTCATCTTCTAAAACATACTTCCTTCGCAAACCAACTATCCAATTAGGCCTCCAACTTAACAAAATCTTTAATAACTTGAGAACCACAAATCTTCAAAACTTTGTGAAGCTTTATTTGACCACCCATTTGGCCCATTCAACATATTAATAAGTTTCAAACATTAAATGATAAGTTAGAGCACTTTTATAGTAGAGACCAAAACCCTAGAAACTTAAAACAAACAAAGTCAATACAACACTTTTTAGTCAACATACATCTCTAAAAATTCTTTCACACTTGGAGACACCCATCACAAAATTTTGGACCAAAATTGAGCTTACATACCTTTGAGAACCCATATATCCGATAACCCAGTTTAGGTCTACTTTCCCTTAAACCAAAAATAGAGAAAACTACGAGCACTCAAAAATCCTCAATTGGCACATACATACCTTCAGACCTCCAAAACACCTAGAACATAACACAAAGAAATTCAAAGATATTTTTGAGTACCAAAAACTTCTTGATATTTTAATCAATCTCATTAATCCAGCTAAAACCACCCATTCTAACTTTGTACTACAATTCCTTCACAAACCTCTAAAAAAGGCTCATGAACTTGTTGTTACCCCCTAACCAAAAACCTCTAATTCACATTATTATCTTGTGAACACAAACATGCTTCTCCATTGAAATTTATCTCTTAAGAAACATAGATAAAGACACCTTCTATACCTTAATGCTTTAAAAAAAACAAATCCTTATCTTCCATTTTCTCCTTGCTCATCTAATATTTGTAGTTCTTCTTCTTATTTAGCTTGCGAGAAACAACTTCCTCATCCACTACAACACTCTACTTTTATTTTAAGATTGAATTAACAATATGTGAATACAACACATATTCATCACATACCTTTTCATCTAAAGAATCTTCCTTGCAGCTTGGAACCTCATCATTAGGCAGAGATAATTGATGTTCTTTACATGATACATGCTCAAAAACAACAAGATGTTCACTTAGATCCATACATACCTCAATAATGGTATCAATCAACACCTTGGTATTCTCTTTGAGCTTGATCTCTTCATTCTCAACATGAGAAGACAATTAGACCTATTGGTATTCTTTAACTAACGAAACATTATTCACCAACCTACAGTCTCATCATGACTCACACTTTTCACATTTGGCTTCCATGTATTAACTAGCCTTTTTTCTTGAACTCTAGGATCCTGATTAAATCTATAGTATCTTGTAGGCCTTTGCATGTAGAACCTATCAATGTGACCTCTCTATTCATAATTTTAGGATAACATACCTTTTAAAAGAAATGTATCTTGCCTTACCTTATCTGGACATAAATTTTTAGTGTGTCATATGTCATGACAAAAAAAACAACCTCCCTTTTTTAAGAGGACTCATCTTGTCTAATCTTATGTGGATAATGGTCTGTAAAGTGTCCCACATCAAGACAATTAAAGCACTTGATTATTTTCACACCTTTTGACTAATGACCCCCATCATAGCCCATGAAAATTCATTTCCAACATGTCTCTTTCACTCTCTATCCCTATGACCAAATTGATTACATATATAATAGCAGCAATTGAATTTTGCATACCTCTTGGAATTTGGCTATCTGATCTAATTTGTCTTTTCTCTACCAGCACCTTCATTCCTTATTTGATGATTTGTCTTCAAAGTATGATTCTCCTAGTTCACATTAGTTTGTATCTTGTCTTGGGTTACAGTCTTTTGTTCTTCTTCATATCCAAGACAAGTTCTATCACTAGCATGCTTTTGAACACTTAAAATATTTTCTAGATCATATGAGCTCTTTTTAAATCTCACAAATATCTTCACCTTATTAACTATATTTTCTATCTCACATTTCAAAGATTCATTTTTAGAAATGTAACTTGAACATTCATCTTCTTTAGCTTTTAGGCTTGTAGATAGAATTTTCAATTAACAACTGAGATGCTTGATCATATATTCATGCTCCTTGGCATCTTCATTCAATCTTTCCTCATACACACTAAATTTATCCTCATAGTCCTTAAGCTTAGATTTAATCTTCTTATTGATCTTCTTCTCAATCTTCAATGCTTCAAGAGTATTCATCAAATAGTCTCATAGTCCACCTCATCATCATTCTCTAAATCATTCTAAGTAAACACCTTTTGATGTGAGAAAATTCCTTCCTTATCCATGAATAGGGCTTCATCTTTAGTAGTACCATCATATTCATGATCATATTCTGAGTCACTATCTTCACTCTCATCTAATGAGATGCATTTTTTTTGGTTTAAAGACTCATCTTATTCTTGAAGGACCTCTTCTTGTTATACTTTCTGAAACCTTTCTTCCTATACGTATTTTTATCTTAATATTGTCCTTCATAATTCTCTTCATCATATTTATTCTCATGCTTATGAGGTCACTTTTAAGAAAAATGTCTAATCTCTCCACAGTTGAAACATTTGAAGGGTGGTTTACCCTTACACTTCTCTGAGCAAGTGTTAAATTTCCTAGCAATCAAAGCAATTAGTTCATCATCATCAATATCAAATATGTTATCCTCTTTCGATTCATTATCTTGGAACTTATTCTTAGGTTTCATCTATATCTTGAATTTAACTTCCTTCTTTGGATATATATCACCATTCTTCCTCATTTCATAGGCAGTAAGGGTGTCATGTAATTGATCCATCTTCAATTGAGTAAGGTCATAAATCTCTTCTATAGTAGATGTTTTTAGATAAAAATTTGGGGATATAGACCTTAAAACCTTTTGAACAATAGTATTCTCTTCAAGATTCTCACCAAGATCTCTAATGATATTGATAATCTCATCAACTCTCTGCAAGAAGCATGCCATAGTATCTTCTTTATTCATCTTGAGAATTTCAAATTGCCTTCTATAAGTCTATAACTTAGCAAGCTTAACGTTTGAATATCTTTCAAAAATAGTATTAAATTTATCCCATATTTCCTTGGTAGATGTGTAATGAATTACTTTGGTGAACTCAATTTTTGTAAGACCAAGAGTGATGGCATTCATTGCCTTAGAGTTATTCTCAAATAGCTTCTTGTCTACAACACTAGATGAAGGAGTAATAAGAAAAACATAACCATCCAAAATAGATTACCATACATAAAAACCTAGGGAAATAATGTATGTCCTCATCTTGACACTCCAAAAATCATAATTATATCTATTTAACATCAGTGCTTACTTAGTAGAGAAACCACTTTTCACATTCTAACTAGCCATTGTACCTTGGATCACCTTCAAGTTGTCAATAATTTACCAAAGGACCTTACTCTAATACCAATTGTTAGAGGTACAATCACTAAAAGGTAGGGTTGAATCAGAGAGATTAAATAATCCATCTTCAATTCTAATCTTTACAAATACTTGATCAGCTACCACAAGCATTCATGGAGAATATATAACATTCATAACAATGAGCAAGAGAGACAATGCAAGATCAATCACCTAACACATGACATACATGGGAAACCCTCTTGGAGAAGAAACCCCACTAAAACTTACAATTGGAATATTATCCTATAATAATAAGAGCCAATTTAGACCTTCTATAAATGATCAAGGAACTATAATCCATATTAGTGAGACTCCAAGCCCATAAGGTGTTACCACACCTATCTAATTGAGCTACAACAACAACTAGACCCTTTATCAAGTTTAAACTTATAAGGAGGCTACAACCACCTTAGATGCTAAGATGACACAATAAAACCTATTATTAAATCCACCTCTAAATTTATGTCAACAACACTTGATGATGGACCTCTGCTTAATAAAATTCACCTTTACTCACAGTCAAACAACAAGTGCACTATTCTCTCAATAGAATTATGACCAAAAAATCATATAATCAGTCCTCAATCTATTCTTATCTTTAATTCATCCTAAGGTCATTCTACCCCTATTTCAATCTATAAAACACACACTCAATCTTCTCTCCAATTTTTATTTAGTCTCTCATGCAAAGTATATAACCCATTATCTTTGGTTCTACTATTTATAGATAAATCTTGATCAACACCATCTTGGTTGGAAATTAGGCATGTCTTAACCCTTAAAACCTATATCATATGAAGATATGGCTCAATTAAATCTACATAGGTAGCCATAGCACAATGGTTCACCCTTAAGTAGATACACCTTTTTAACAAGGCACATGTAGCTCTTATAAGTCTCATGTGAACCCAATCAATCTTTTAGCACATCCTCGAGAGAAAAAAAGAACATAAGATCACTTTAAAATACATGGGTTCACTCTTTATGTCCCCTTCAACATCTTGAAATGATCATAGTCATCTTAGCTCACCTTTGTGTATGCTCAATAAACTCAAACACAAACCTTACACATAAGAACATGATTATCAAACAAATAGTCAACTTTTTAAGCATTGTTCATACTCAAGAGATATTGATCACACCATAAAAATACACATAGAGCATCCTCATGGACTCTACAACACTCCCAAATATAAAATTCATCATGAGACATCAAAAAAACATCAATACAATCTCAAAATCCTTCTTGGGTCACTTGCAAAATAGACATGAACACACAATCAACTTCTAGGCTCAATATCTTTAACTGTACTCACTTTCAAATATTCAAATTAGGTTTATTAGATGCACCATGGAGTCCTCTACCATATTTATTTTTACTGAATGATCAAATTTGACTTCTATCAAAATATATGGATGAAATATATAAATTTGGTTTTTTCTATGTTAAATTTAAATATTTGAATGACAACGATCATAGTTAACCTTCGAACCCAATGCTTAAATCTCATGAACTCTCAAATCAAGATCAATCTCACTCTATTGATCCTGTCTAAGATTTAATGCATAGACTACCAAGGTGAAACATTAAAACTATATCACTTTGAACTTATCTTGTGTAATCTCAAAAATTTGACTCAACACACTTCCTCAATCTCTATGGATCAATCATGCCTATAATGATCAACACTCATTGTTAGATCAATCATATGAACTCCCACTCACATTGGATCATTATCCTATAACTTTACTTAGTCATTAAACATCATACACATATCCTCATCTCACTTCCTCTTGACTTCTTAGATCATCATGCACTGTTGATCTTGATCAATCTTTAACATTTTTAAAAAATGACTATGGGGACCCTTTAAATATGCATGAGTCGCCATTTTTTCACCTCGATAAATTCTTCTATGCTTCAATGTAGGATCTCAAATTTAGACTAGATAATATCCTTAAATAGGATAATCCAAACATGTAACACACTACTCTTATAACCCTCATGCATGAGAGATATAACATTATTAAAATTCCTTCTAAAAATCTTATATCATAGAGCCAACCATGTCCAAATCTACATGAGAGGCTAACTTTGAGTAAACATAACTTTTTTCGCACTACAATAGATGATCTAAACTTTAGCACAAACTATCTATGATCAAAATGAAGAAACTCATATGATTAATTATTATTTACACCTTCACATGTGTAAGATATAACACCATCAAAATGGTCACTCATCTCTTTCTACCACACTGTAAAATTTTCTAAGTATGGGAAAACATAGTCAAACTACTTGAGACCCCAAATTTTCACATGGATATCTTTTGGCATTCTATAACACATGATCTAAAAATAAATGAAAATAAACTAGGCATAAAAATGAATAAACCCATATAATCATTTTGTCCTGACACCTCCATGTGTGTGAATGATGACCTCATCAACATGCTTACTGAGCACTTTCTAGCTAATTGCAAATTTGGTTATGGGAAAACAATGAATTCTGATTAAGAATCCAAAATTGCACCCTCATAACTTTAACCATATTTTTATGCATGACTTGAGATCTAGTTTATAATAACTAGGAACTACTATGATCATAACCATATTACCAACTCCCATTAACTCCTTCCCATGTGGCAATGGTGGCATCATCAAACTGCCTACTAAGATTTTATACCATTGGAACCAAAGTGTCTAGATGAAAACTATGATCAACTAGATGAATTCCAATTGTGAACACAAGATATTAAATCATATATAACATCTTAGGTAGCTCTTAAACATCTTAAATACACCATGTTCAACCTTGACACCTATGATCAGATAAACTCTGAAGATCAACTAAGCCACCTTCAAGCATATAAGAACATGGACCCAAAGTGTCTAGCTAAAAACTATGATCAACTAGATGAATTCTAATTTTGAACACAAGATATTAAATCATATATAACATCTTAGGTACCTCTTAAACATCTTAAATACACCATGTTTAACCTTGACACCTATGATCAGATAAACTCCGATGATCAACTAAGCCACCTTCAAACATATAAGAACATGGACCCAAAGTGTCTAGATGAAAACTATGATCAACTAGATGAATTCCAATTGTGAACACAAGATATTAAATCATATATAACATCTTAGGTACCTCTTAAACATCTTGAATACACCATTTTCAACCTTGAACACCTCTGACCATATAAACTCTGAAGATCAACTAAGCCACCTTCATGCATACAAGAACAAGCACCTTGCACACTTTGTCATTGTCACTTAGGATATAAAATAACTTCATCCAATCACCATATCATCTTAATTACACTAAAATTACATCATCATGACAAATATACTATATTTGATTAGTTGCATAGGAAGTTTTTATATAGGGCATAGAAAACGAATGCCTTACATAGAGCATAAAGTGGTTAGTGCTAGGCATGGAAGTATTATTACTAACCTACATGTGTGGATCATAGGGAATATTTTAAAAATGATGGGAACTTCCCTAATGTGTGGGACCATTTTTATTCTTGGGATGAGCCTCTAGAGTAGGCCAAATTCATTATATTCTAAGTGCACTTGGTTTAAGACCAGCACACAGACCTAAAGAGTAGAAAGGTAAATCTACCACTAATTTAAAGCTAATATTGTTTAGGGAATAGGGAGGAAGGAAGTAAGAGAGTGAAGGAAAATAAAATGTGATACATAAATAATAGACCAAGTGCTCTTAATACCTTTAACACACTATAAATCTTTGGGAACAAGACATTATCACACAAACTCCACCAAGGACACTCTAAATGCATAAGTATTTCAAATAGAGGTACAAAAACATAGTTTAACACTAAGAAGAATGACAAATTATCCATAGATAATGTCTACATAGACCTAAAATCACATGGGATAGACCTACAAGTGAGTTTCAAGTTCCCACCATGGTGATGGGAATGGACAATGATGAGAGGGGTGAATATTACCCACATACAAGGATTAAAAAACATAACTAGTACATAAGGTCTAAGAAGAAGAGAGAGAGGTGAACTTAATTCTCATTAACATGCAAGGTTCAGTAAATAAAAGTGCTCTGAAAGGAAAATTTTGGTAGTGTGAGGATGCCTACAAATGTCAACGCTTTTTATAATTAATAACTAGGATTTTATCATGTATCAAGCCTTTTACAATTAATGCACCACTTTGGGTGGTATATATAACTTCTAATTCTATTGTGGTATTGTGCCCATTATTCTTGAATTCTATCTAGTGTTCAGATCTGGGAGTTGGTAGAAATATTATTATGTATTTATTCGTGTGTTTTAGAGTGTAAGATTCCTTGAAAATTCAAAGGGGTGATGTGTACATGTGTTTCGATGTCTGACCACCACTTATACATTTACTTATTTTGACAAAGCCTTGAATATTACTCAACTACCTATTTATGCCTTATTTCCACTTGTCAACTATTACGTAGGTCTCCCTTGAAATTCTAGATCATTACTTTATACTTGGCACCCATGTGTGTGTGAAGTTGTATATGAACAACATAGATCATAGCCTATAATTTATGAGATCACAAAAGTGAAACTCTATGATTTGGTGTGATACTTCTTCATAGATAAGTAGGGACCATTTTGAATAGGAATACATAAAAAGATGGAAGATCTCACATGTACCTCTTATAATTTAGAACTAATTCTTATGGAAACTTCCCTATACTATCTCAAGACTATGGCTCAACGTTATTGAACCTACACACCATTTATGTCTATATGAGAGATGTTTCCTATGTGGGGGTTGCATCGAGAATGTCTAGTAGGCATGAATCAACATTTTTTTGATGTGTAGATTTGTGCTAACTATTTTAGGTGTAGACATGGATGGGAGACATCTATGTATTATTTAATTTTAAATAAATTGACACTTTGTAGGTGTGCAAACCTTCTATAGTATCCTTATGATATTTACACAAGCTAGGAGTGACTTAAAAATTCAACACTTTTGGTGACCATTATGGTCTACTTACATGTTAAGAGGGAATATAATAGCCTTTGAAGTGATCCATTTGGCACAAAGTTTTTGAATCTTTTAGTCCTTTCATCTATGGATGCACTAGATGTATATCCTTGGCTTAGGAATGAATTGATAATCTCTTAGAAAAAGCAAATAATTATGCCAAAGGCACTTAGAGGAAAGAGATGTAAGATAAGAGAACACTGTGTACAAGCACTTATAAGAAATGAAACTAACCTAAACAAGGTGTGTAAGGCACTAAGGGAGATTAAAAACATCTAATCTACTTATTTATAATTATACAAGGATCAATGGAGATAAATCTTGACATGAATCCCATTAAGTGGGATGAGTGTTCCTCTCCACTCAATCTAGCAAGTTAGAATGTGTTGGCTTTCTTACAATTGGTTATGGTATATGAACTGCTCCATATTATGTCAAACTTAGTATTCCTTCTATCTTTTTCTTTGTCTACATCCCATTTGAGCACTCTATCTCCTTCTTGGAAAGTTCTATCAATGGTCCTTTTATCAAAGGTCCTCTTCATGTGGTCTTATTGAAGTTCCATAGTTTTAATAACCTACACTCTGGTCTCTTCAAGATCTATTAGCTCTGCTAACCTTATTATGAGGGTATCAATTTCAATCAATTCCAATAGATGGAAAATTTCCAATTGAGGAAACTTGAGAGATGTGGGCAATCTGGTGTCCTTTTTGTAAACTAACATGAAGGGTGAATGTCCTAACACTCATTTTAGCATGATTTGATCAGCCCAAAGGGAAGTCCTAAGCTCACTAATTTTCTTCCATGGTCCTTATAATATGAATCAAATTCTTATTTTTGGACTTGACCAAATCATTTCCTTGATGGTATTAGATGGATGTTATGCATGATGACCCATTCATTGATCCTAGTTCCAAGGAAGAATAATGCATTATCAAAGATAATGATGGCTGAGACACCAAATATTTTTATAATGGCTTCGTAGAAGCTCAAAATGGATGTCTCATTATCCTCCTTGTGTGTTATTACTTCCATTCATCTCATGAAATATTCTATGGCCATGAGTATCCATTTATGTTCATCAGTTGATGGTGGATTAATCATGCTTATCAAATCTAGGCCTCATTGCCTTTTATTACTTGAAAATAACGCACAATTATTATAAATTCACACATATGCATACACCTATTTGAATAGAGTTGGCCAATAAGATCTAGTTCAAATGATTTTTATGTTAGTGGTCCTAGGTTAATAATGGCCTCCTATAGGGCCATCATGGAATTTTTGAAGAATTCTACTTACCTAATATGATTCTATGCACCTCAAGAGGACTCCATTAACATCCTTCCAAAAAAGTGTGCCATTGAATAAGACATAGGGAATGGCCTATAACCTAAAATGCCTATGCATATCTTTATTTAACCTAAGGGGTTATGAGCTAGTTTGAAGGAAGGTCATCATACTCTGCGTCTAGTCTATTATAGTTTCTTGGACTATTGATTCATTTTCATATGACACCATGACTATTTTTTGTTCAAAATTTTATACCTTGACAAATTTTTCATAGAGTCCCTTCCCTCACACTATATTTGTGACCTAGATGTACACATCATATTCAATCACCTTTGTGACCCAACCAACTCTCTTTTCATTGATGTCCTTGTTGAGTATAAACTCTTTGATGCCTACATGTGTAACCATGAGTCAGATTTTGTTGTTCAATAGAATATGTCTAAAGTTCTTGATCACTCTCAAAACTATGAATATGTGCTTATACACAAATCTATAGTGTAACTCATAATATTTTAGTACCTAGATAAAGAAAGCAATTGGTTGCTCTAGATGATCATTATTTTACTATGTAACAATAGCTGAGATGTCCTAAAACCCACCAAATGTATAAAGGATAAAATCCTCGCTATAATAAATATTGATCAAGATGGGAGCTTGTGTGATGGCATGATTAATGGTTTAAAAACTATCCCTTCCTTCATGATTCTATATAAATGCATCATTTTTCTTGAGCATCATAGTGAGCGGTTTGGTGAGGGTGGAAAAATTATGCACAAATCTCCTTATAAAGTTTATTCTTCCTAAGAAGCTATGGATTCTCTTCTTGTGAGTTGGAAGAGGGAGAGATGAAATAGCCTTGAATCACTCTAGATTGATTTCAAGTTCCTCTTTAGAAATAATGTTCCCTAATAGATCACCTTCATGAACTGCAAAGATATACTTGTTAGGGTTCAGAGATATTCCAAACTCCTGACACCTTTCAAAGACTTACTCAAAATGGTTGAAGTGATCCTATTTGCATTTAGATAAAATGGTTATAGCATTAAGGTAAACCAAGATAAAATTATTGATGACCTCATTAAATTCCATATACATGGCTCTTTGGAATGTTGCTCCTGTATTTGTTAAATCTAATGGCATTCATTGGTATGCGAAGGTTCCCCACTTAGTGGTGAATGTTTTTTTATAATGACCGCACTTCTAAACTATAATTTGGTTGTAGCTTGAGTAACCATCTATAAATTATAATATTTTTGTGTCTACAACCATTTTTAGGATATTATCTATTGGTGAGATGGGATAGTGATCTTTGAGGGAAGCTTTGTTCAAGTCTTTGAAGTCCCTACAGATAGATTTATCCATTATTTTTTGCACTGGGACTAAGTTAGAAATTGATGAAGTGTGTTTAATTGGAAGTATTACACTAGATTTAATGAGCTTTGAGATCTCCTTTCTCATCAATGGTTCAAGATTTTGGTTGACATGCCTCTACTTCTAGTGGACTGGTTATGCATCACGATCGAGCTCAATTATGTGTTGCACTAAACCTAGATCAAAGCATTTAAGCTCCTTATATCTCCATGAAAAGATATCATTATATATCTACTAAGTTTAATGAAGATCTTAATCTTTGGTAGGGAACATACCTTAATATCCTTTAGGAATTTCCCCTTAGAAATGTATATTTGTGTAGAGACTTCCTCCTTTATTATCATGCTTCACTTTTCTCATTTGAGTTGGTCATTAGAATTAAAGATACTTTCTAGGGTGACTAAACCTTTTGACAGCTTGTTTCCCTTCAATTGGATGACTTTCTCTTCATATTGTGCTTGTGGCTATACTTAGTTCTTGGCATAGTAATCTACCTCATCCTATAGGAATCTGATAATATAATCATTGCTCTCAAACACCTACAAATTCTATACATTTTTAAGTACTAATAGTCTAAACACAATCTTAACAAGCTACTCAAACTCCATTATATTACATAATATGCCATACTATGAACATGCATTTATGACTTTATCCATGTCATTATTATGTGATCTTGGTATGGAAATAATATTGAATGCATCAAAGCATTAAATCATGTCCCACACTCTATGATTATAAGCCTTCATCAAGCTATATTTGGTCATGCTTTGTGTTGAAACCTGTTTAGAAACTAGTTCACTATCCCCCAATGCTTGTAGTGACTTTATTCCTTTCTTTTTCATAGGATAGAGTCTTTGGATCAGTGCCTCATACTCTATATCATTATTCATATAAATTAACTACAATATAAAGGCATGGAAATATTTATCCTTTTGAGAAGAGACTAACACCACACCAACTCTAGTGTCATTTTTACTTCAAAAACCATCAAAGTATAATTACCATCTACCCTTAAGGTTCTCTTATACCTTTATGAGCTTAGTTAACACTGAATCCTATTCCAAGATGCAGTACTTACCTATCCCTATTTCCTCTACATTTTCATATGGATCACACTCAAAATTTTCACATGCCCATTCATCTATAAAATCATTGAGGATATCTTCAAGTGGTGTTGTAGCTTCATAGAGAGTCAAATTCTGCACCTGATTGAACATTACATAGTTTAATTCAACTAGGATGGAAGAGTATGGTTAAACATGGATTTGAAGATAAATTTAACCTTGATGGTCACTTTAGTCTCATATCTAATTTTGATTAGCATATGTGACTAATCTAAAGATAAATATCCATCCATCTTTGTCATGAAGTCTCGAGAGAGGTAGATGGTAGGTTGATGATTGTGATATGATGTGCAATTGAGAGGCTTGTGTACGAATACAATTTAAGATTCAAATATTTCATGATTATCATATTTTTGACCATTTTACATCTAAATCAGTAATAAAATGGGGGAATACACAATTTTGAACGTATCTACAGTCTTGTTTGGCATCAACAAGATATTTGCACTTAAGTTGATCTCGTAATTATGCACCAGATGTTGGTTGATGATCAAGGAGATGTAGAACAATGGAGTCTTGGTACTACTATGCACTTACCTTTATTTGAATTTAGGCTGACATAGATTTATAGAGATGGAAGGCATAAGTTGGTATGTCTTACACTCTTGAAGGCTTTTCATATCATCTTATAATAAATTCCTTTGAGCCATAATAGAAAGAACATCCTACATAGTTATATTAAGGCTCATCTTCTTCATATGTTTGACTATATTGAAGGTAATCTAAGATCCCTTTGACTATGGCTTATGAATAATATCCTCTTCTCATATTTATGAATTGGTTTGAGTTGGCTCTTCTCTTTATAAAGCCTATTTTATGTGCATTGAAATTTGGACATGCACCTTAGATTGTTTACCTTTGTGAGCGATTTGGAGTGCTGAATGTGAGGGTGTAGAATTCGGTATTGTATCCTCTATCAGTTTTTTTAATCTTGTATTAAAATCAATTGGGGTGTTTCCTCTACTTGATTCACCATTTTGATTCACATAGTTGAAGTTATCCTCCTACCAATTTATGAGAGTAGACCCATATTGTTGTTGTGTTAGTACTTGAATATCTCCATGCAAATCCATAGTATTCATTTTCTCTTGAGGTTACAAAAAACTTTGTACTATGAGATCTTAGTTCATGACCTCATTTTCACATGTATCTTGATTATTTAGTTAGCTATATGTAAAACACCATTTGAGATCCTATGCAAGATTATTTTGTATAGGTATAAAGGATCTATAAGTGCCAGTGGCATCAATGTTTTGCACATAAAGTGACCTATTATATGTGAGGTGATTTTGTGCTCATGCACCACCTAGGTAAGGAGGTCTGCATAACTAGTATTGTTGAGATAAGGGTTGATGAGGATTAGGGTGCTACACTTTCTACATTTTAAAGGTGATAAGCTCATTTACAAAGCTTTGAAGTAGTGTTTTAACATTAAGCAATTCAATAGAGGAAATAGCAGATGAAGTTGGCGTGCTCAATATGGTGTAGATAGGTGATTACATAGGTTGCATAACTAATTAGATAAGAGGAGGCTCTATGAATAGGTCATGGGGGTTTAGGCACAATTTTGCCTACTTGTATTAAATATTTTTTTGTGTGTACAGTGACTTCATAGGCATCAGTTAGTATTTTTCCTCCCATAGATTGAATCATCACATTTATATCACTATAAATATCCTTTTAAAAATATAAAAACATTATGTTGGGAGATGGATTACACAAGGATGAGATTCTATCCTATACTCTCTATAACTTGAAGTTAAAATCAACCATCATTTCATGTGAGGCTTGATTTATAGTTGTGAGCTTTTATATCATGGACAAGTGGTCACTCTAGTCCTCAAATTACTTATATATTTCCTCCCAAAGCTCATCCCAGTTGTGATTAGAATTTAGTCTCAAGCCTCGATACCATTAAATTGATTTGACTTTGAATAAAGAGGCAAGTATCATGACTATGACATTGTCTTTAGTGACATGGTGCACTAAGTAGATATTTTCAATATCCTAAATATTTTACACATGGAAAATTGCATTCTCTCTATAAAAGTAAGATAATTTTTTTAGGTTTATAACTAGAATGTCATCATATTGGGAAAGAATTAATGGACTACCTCCATTGAAATGTACAAATAGTTGATTCCTATATGCGACCATGAATGGGATAGGGAATAATCACCCTCTAAGTGTAGGTAATCTCCTAAATAGAGGTGTAGATTGAGATCTAGGGTATGACTACCTTGAACCACTCCTTTTGACAAGGATGAAGATGTTCCTACTCTTCTTCTTATAAAGGGTGTTGAAATCTCTATGAAATGGAAATCAATACCCTTCATAGATGATCTTGTTCATCTTGTCATGTAGATAGGAGGATGATCTTTATGAATTAGAAATGCTCAGAGTTGTTAGGTGCTCTTACTAAGTATATGAAATAATTTTTAGCTTAGGGTAGCACCAATTTATTATCTATTTCCTCAAACTATTCCCACTGAGCATGCCAAAAACTATTCATTTGAAACATGCACCTATGGATGATCAACTACACAAGAAGTTTTATTTTTAGGCATAAAGCATGAATGCCTTGCATAAAGAGAAAAGTGTTTGGTACTAGGCATGTAAGTATTATCACTCACCTATGTGCATGTAGCATTAGTTATCTTATTAAAATAATGGAAATGTCCCCAACGTGTAGGACCTTTGTGTTCCTTGGAATGATCCTCTAGAGTAGGCTAAATTCCTTCTATTCTAAGTGCACCTAGTTTAAAACCAGTGAACAAACCTGAAAAGTATAAATGTAAATCTACCACTAATCTAAACCTAATATTTTTGAGGTAAAAGGGATGTAAGAGGTAAGATAATTATATAAAATAAAAGGTAATATACTAATAATATAATGATCACTCCTATTATCATGAACACACTAAAAATCTTTAGGAACAAGTTATTATCATATAGACTCCACCAAGGATACTCTAAATTCATAAGTATTTTGAATAGAGGCTAAGAGGGATGATAAATGATCCACAAATAATGAATACATATACCTGAATGTGCATAGGATATGACCTGCAAGTGAGTTTTGAGTTCCACACTGAGGTGCTAGGAATGGATAGTGATGAGAGGGGAAAATATTACCCATAGACAAGGATCAACAAACATAACAATAACATAGGGTGTAATAAGAATAAAGAGAGGTGAACTTAATTCTCACTAAGATGTAAAATTTAGCCAACATAATTTCTCTTGGAGGGAAAAATTTCATAGCATGAGGTTACCTAAAAATTTTAACTCTTTTTACAATGAAGAACTAGGATTTTATCATGGATCAAGCCTTTTGTAATTAATGAACCACTTAGGGTGATAGATCAATTTTTAATTCTATTATGACACCATACCCATGCTTCTTAAATTATACCTGGTGATTTTGATCTGGGAGTTGATGGTAGGATTCCTCTAGACTCACGTGTGTGTCTAAGAGTGGAAGGTTCCTAAAAAAGTCAAAGGGGTGGCATGTACTCATATTCCAATATTTGACCAGTGCTTCTACATTTACTTATTATGATAAGGCCTCAAACACTACTCAACTACTTTTTCAAATACCTCTTTATTATTTATTTCCACTTGTTCATTATTGCATAAGTATCTATTAAACTTCCATGTCATTAATTTATACTGAGGACCCATGTGTATGAAAAGTAGTGTGTGCACATCAGAGATCATAGCCTATAATGTATGAGATTGCATAAGAAAAAAAAATATTTAGTGTGAGACTTCATCTTATAGAAGTAGGGACCCTTTCGAATAAGAATATACACAAATATGGAATATCTTGGGTGCACCTCTTACAATTTATAACTACTTATTTTGAAACTTTGTCTGCACTATCTATAGAATGTGGCTTGGTGTTCATGAATTTGTGCACCATTTTGGTTTGTGTGATGTAAATTTATTACATTAGGTGAACACCTAGTGGGTGTGAATAAACATTTATTCGATCTACATAGTTGTACTGATTGCTTTAGGAATAGGTATGGATGGGAGATATCTATGCATAATTTACTTTTAAATAACTTGACACTTCGTAGGTGCACAAACCTTCTACAAGATCTTTGTGAGATCTATGCAAGATGGGGGTGACTTATAAAGTTAACAATGCCACTATAGGTATCCATTGTATTTCATAATGTATCATTTTTCAAAAATTTAAAAGGTTCATCACTAGTAGGCATTGTTAATAAGGTTCTTTCATGTATGAATTTTACACATCAATGTAATGTAGATGGTATGACTTCCACCATGTGTATCCATGATTGACCCAAAATTGAGTTATAATGTAAGGATGAGACATGAATTTAAATGTAATAGGAACCAATTTTTTCCCCAATGTCACATCCAATGTGATTTGGCCAATTGTAAGACTAAGTGAATTATAATATCCTTTGATATGCATAATTAATTTTTGGATATGATTACTATCATTGCCCATGGTGGTTAATAAATTTGTACTAAAAATGTTTAGCTCTGATCCATTATAAATGAACACCCTTTTTATTACTTTGTTATTTATACTCACTTGTATGAACAAAGGCAAATGTTGGTCAATAATATCCTTGGATGAAAAATACATTGGATCAAAAGTTATGAGTTTTGCATTTTTTTGAGATCATGAATAATATATGTAAAGTAAGTTTGATTAACTTGGGTATCACTCAATGATTCATATAGGATATCCTTACAGATAATATATTGCTTTAGAAGTTTGAGGATTGATATATTAGCATGTATATTTCTCAATTCATCAATAAGGTCATGGACCTTAGATTTTATCACAATTTTAGCTTTAGGAGGCACCTATTGTATATTAATAGGTGGTTAATTAGATTGTGCATCTTTTAATTTTAGTATAGTGATAACATGAACCATAGAATATAATGTAAGTCATGGGTGAATAATGAGTGTGGGATGGTATATGTCGCTTGAATAGGAGGTTGATGTAAAAAATGGTTGAGATCATGCATGTTGGAATTGGCATACTGACTCTATTATATTAAAAAAAGAGTTATAAAGACAAAATATTTTTTGATTTCTTTTTAAAACACTGATTATATTCACTCTTTGTGTTTAATGATAGGTTTGATTAAGTAATCATAATAATAAACGACAACTATAATTAGAAATTGGAGTAAAAAGTGGCCTATAGATGCATCCATATTAATCATAAGTATAACAAGGGAAATCTAATTTTTAGATGTTAAATATTTTTAAATTAAAAAAATAAGAATAGAAAATCAAGAAAACCTAGGTCATTCTAGGGTTTTGAGACCAAAGGCTAGGTTCACTAGATGTTTAACCCTAAAATTTTATTTTCATATAAGGTTACCTATAGGGTTAATAATATATAAATGAGTAATCAAAAGGGTGATAAACAGATCTATAGAAGGCTAATTAACTTGTAAACTTAGATAAATAATATTATAAAATTATAATACTAAGATATGGCAAAAATATAAAGTATAACTACTGATTGATATTACAATGAATTTAAAATAAGATTACTTACCTACTTTACTAGGTCTATGTAGATCTAGACTGAAACAAAATATAAGTGGGCTAGATCATGATTATAGAATATTTGTTTGACTCTATAATTTTATATTTTGTGGCCTTGGACACTTGCATTAGATGAGGATGGTTACATTGATGTTGGTGTCTACATTAGATACATATGTCTATTATGGAATAGTGATAGAATATAGATGTGACCACCTATAGCCTTATGGTTTTTATATCTCCTTTATTTTAGTTTTTTTATATTGTGTGTCCAAGTTATATATTTTTTTAAATTATCAAACCCCCGATTCCTCACCCTTGGAGTGACAATTAGAAATATGGGTTAGAGGGCAAATGGTATCAAGTTTCCCAAAAGACCTATGTATCAATGGGCATTGCATACATAGCCAATAATTTTAAGAGGGCCTTAGAATTATGTAGTTCTCCCCTATGTGTTAGATTGTGTGTTAATAAGGATGCAATATGTGATAAGAAATTACATAAAGTGACCTAGTTTTTAGCTTGGAAAATATGTTTCATGGGATGCTCCTTCAATACTTTATACATATGAGGATACTAATCCTATTCCTTATATGAAAATAAGGATGAATATTGAATATTTTCTCACTTGAATTATTTATTGAATGCTCTTATTAATTTTCCTTGTGAGTTATTGATATTTTTTATGTATTATCTAAGGGTGAGATGAATGATGGTTAATATTATATATATATATATATATATATATATATACCAATCTATTTTAAAAATATCTCACACTAATCACTTAGGCCAACCTTTATCTTACGTTTCATTTGAAAATCAGATGACTTTTGGGCACTAGGCACTTAGTTTAAAAAGGGACACTAGTATCGACATAGGCATCCCATTGGGACACAAATGTCTAGGAAGCTAGAAAATAGGCACTTGTCCAAAATTGGTTAAAAATGTAATTATCAAGTTTAAATAATTTTTCATATTATAGAAGGCCTAGCCATCATAATAATTGTGATTAGACAAATAGATAAGAAATTTAAGCATAAGAGATAGTAAACGTGATCCTTTCAGTAACGGGAAGGTCTTAAAACTAAAAGGTACATCCATGACAAGTATTTGCTAAGTGTACAATATTTATGTGATATGTAATTAAAATTTAGTGTCTACATCTCCTTATATCATTAATCATGAATTATTATGCGTAGTTTTTGCCAATGATTTTAGATATTGACATATATATCTTTTGATATGATTGATTCACTACTCTCATCCCTCTTATCAAAATGGGGGCATATAATGGACTTTCTCCAATTTACATAGCTAGTCAGATGGGTTTATTTAGTTATTAAATATATTTATTGATATGGGTTCATAATTATACACACTAGGGGATATGTTAGGCATATGTCATATAAATCACATGATCTAGTTCTTTTAGATTAATTTTGAATTTGTCAAATATCTAATTAGTATATTTATATACAAATTTCATACACATTTTTGGGAATATGCCCTCATTCCATATCTAATGGGTTAATATTATAAAATTTTATTCATCTATGAGGATGTTTTACCAAATTTGTGAGTTAAGTGAGTTTTAATCACAATTAGATAAATTTATGCATAAAACCATAATGATACAGATATGTAATAAATGACACAAACTAATTTATAACTTCATAAATTTATAAATATGATAAAAAGGGAAAATACCAAATAAATACAACTTAGATGGAAATCAAATGTGCAAGACTATAAATTCAAATATAAAACTATTTGTGTGGATATGTGATGATGTTGGAATATATAATAAGGCTTTGATTGAATCTAGAACAAGGATACTTGAATTAGGTAGGGGTATCATGCACTAATTTCCTTAGGGTTCATTGACATTTGGTATATTTTTAGTAGTCTACAAAATTTTGGGCATGTACATCATTACCTATTAGTTCTATGCATGTGATTAAATTTGTTTTATTTTTTGTTGAATCCACTATGTACCTTATTTTTCACTTGAACCATATCTCAATAGGTCATGTGGATAAAGTATAATAAAGGGGGAAAATAGGTTAGTGTTTGAAGTTTTGTTTCACCTCAACACCCCATTTATTGATCACTACCTATATACCAATACTATAAATAGGGTTAAAACTCCATGTAGTTATGTAATGCTATAGTGGTGTATGTGAAAGATTGATATAATTCTAGATATTAATGCAATCCCAATACAATTATGTGCTTCAAAAATGACCTATGACCTTTGAAGTGTATTTATACTTATCTTATAGATACCAAGACTATGTGGAACCTAAATTAGAAAAAAAGGTTATTTTCTCTCAATATTAGTTAGGTATTCTTGTGATTTTCAATTATATAATACTCTAGTGAATAAATCTATTGAAAATGTGGCTTTATAATGAGAATTTTAGAATTAATCTAGATGGGAATTTTTAAATGTATGAGAGGAACCACTAGGTGTATTTTAATTTGATAAACTATATATTATTTGGTGGGAGGATGTATCCATAAAAATTAAACACTGCCATTGAGTGGGATTGTCTTGAAGGATAACCTTGTTTGAGGAGAAAAGACAACTAAGTTGGAAGTATAGATTACTAACAAGATAATCTTGACATTTTAAAAATGAGAAATAGGTACATTTTGAGATCATTAGTTACTTAGAGGAATGGGTCATCCACATAAAGAGTGAAGCAGTGACTTTCCAAAATATCATCAAATTAGGCATGAACCAAGTGTGTATAAGGACTAGTCATGCATGCATTGTTTTATAAATAAAATTTAATTTATGTATCTAAATTTCCCCTCATTATATTATATTAATGAAAAAAATAAAAATCAATAGAGTAAAATGAAAAGTGTGATACATAAAATTACCTATAAATAATAGTATGGAATTTAGGCCACATGTTGAACTATGTTTCATGCTAACTTGTAATGAAATGTGAATGAATCAATAATTACTTATGATAAAAAAAAGTAAAATTAAATAAATGAAAATTATAGATAAAATAATAAGTAATGAATGTGTTTGATTGGGTATATGATCCATTATGTTTTCTAGTGAAAAACTGGTGAATATATAGGACATGGCACTAGGAGATATTATTCTTAATTAAAATATTTGAATTGGATTGTACATTCACAAATCCTCATTGATATGAGATTGCACTTAATAACTCAAGGTGTGATTTAATCCATCATTTCATACCCAAATTAGTAGAGATTTTTGTACTTATATGAATTCTATTAGATCATTATGGTGCAAAAATAATGAAAAAAGGAGAATCAACCACTAAAAATGGAATGAGATCCATTTTTGGTGAAACACTAGTGAAAAATTGGTGAAAAATAAAATAATAACAATATGGTGTATATAATAAATATAACAACATGAATCTCAATTCATTATATGAAATTGGTGGAAAAATGAGCAAGGAAGGTGGTCATGTGCCATAGACATAAACTGTTATAATATTTGAGTGTATATGGATATTGAAAATTAGTAATATCATGTTATTTTCTAAGAAAAACATCCATTCAAAACTCTAGAACACATGCTACATATTATTCCCCCAATTTGAGAAAATTTTGAGAAAAACTTGAGTATTCATCAAAATGATTTTATATACATGTTACAAAATATTATATAATTACCTATGATTATGAAAAATTATGGGAATCATTATTTTATGACTACTAGGACAATAAAACTTTGTTTTGGACACAACTAGACTACGCCCATGTCTGAATGGAGCATTTTTATTTGATACTAATTTATGGATAATTTTTGGGTATTAATTATGATCAACTCAGTATCATTTAAAATTTTATATTTAAAAAATGTGTTGTTGCATCTTAGTCTCTAATGCATGCCAATATGTATGCCCCATCTTTTGATGTGAGTTGTGAAGCTTGCACAATAAGTTAGCTGAAAATAATAAAGTTATGCAATGATGTTATAGAAAAGATGGAGATATAAAGTAGTAATGATAAGATTTGAGATCATGGTATAATTATTAGTAAAATTATAAATGTAGTAGCATAAGATGCATGATAACTAAGCATACATAGTGTCCTCTCTAGATATATGTTAGCAATGAGAAACATAATGAATATTGACAATATAATAAGTATGTGAAACCTATTATAACAACTAGAGGATAATGAATGATATCCATCATGGAAGTAAAAATCTAGGAATACTCATGATATCCATCATATAATTATAAACTTGTAAAAATGAGTAAATTGAGAAAATAAATGTCATGGCCATGATGCACACACACAAAGAACATATTAAAAATTAAACAAATCACATAATAAGTCCAAGGGGACACATATAATAGACATGTTCAAATGTCTCTCACATACATAGAAGAACATCATAAAGGATTAGATACATAATCAATGACATATTCAAATGTACACAATCCAAACAAGTTGAATACACACATAAGATAGGGAGTAAGAAAGCAAACACAAATAGAATGCATGAATAATAAGAGTTTATCTACATAGGGAACTTGTAGAAAATAACTAAAGTATTCAATAATAAAAAAATTTGAAATTAAGTGAGAAATTAATCATGCAATGTAACGTACTCAAGTATGAATAATAGAACCTATGTATAAGGATTCCCTGAATGAAGTTGTTGTGATATAGAAAAGTTATATATAACCTATGATTGGTTTTAATATATAAAATTAGATCCTATGTTCATTGGAAAAAGTCCACTAGAATTGGACAAGAGCATAATTAAGTACTATCTTGGTTAGAGTGGTTTTGTCTATGTAATATTTTTGGGCCTCAAATATTATCACCACCTGAAACTGCATCTAGAAATTACACCCTACATGTTTTGAAACTCACTCAAATACACTTTTGAATAATATTTGATATAAAACCAAATATATATAGATACTAAATATGGTGAGTTCAAATTAAATAATGCAAATGAACTAAAAAAACATACATAGGTCTGGGTTTTTATAAATTTTTAAAATATTATTATTTTTTGTATTTTTTCATATATGAAAATGAAAATTAGCATACTAACCAATGAATCCCAAAAGAGTATCACAGTAGAAAATTTTTGTATCTAGAAAAAGAGCAATGACCTCTCATGAATGGGAAGTATCATGCCATTGTGAAGGAACTGATCACAACTCAATATAAAAAGTAATTGAACTATGAAATAGGAGTTGTTATGATAAAAATATATATTATATTGTGTATGTTTTTTAGCATGATGTACTATAGGAATATTTAGAAATCATTGTTGGGTGTACAAACTCTATATTGGTGTCCTTTTTATAACACTCTTAATTATTTGTATTACCAATCAAGGAGGTACTAGAGTAGAGCATGGTTCTCTATAATCTATGACAAATATCTAATTAAGTGGATTTTCAAGGATATGCCTCCCTTGATAATGGACCACTTAGTTCTGAATGTTATGAGTAAGTTGAACCTTTGTAGGTTATAAATACAATTTAGTATTTAGGAACTATAACTTTTATTTGTATGGGGTATTAGTATGACATACCATGAACTATGATATCCTCATTATCAAAAATGTATTTCAAACATTTGTGTACTATAGAATGAAATATGTGAAGATGTTGAATCTAAAGATACCCAAATAACATATCAAAATCCCCTACACTAGGTACTACCATGAACTTGGTGGCCAAATGTGCTATACCAAATTGTAGTGGTAACATGATATCATCAATAGAATTATGAACATGGCCATTTAAATCCTTGATTATTGTTATTAATGGAAACATATCATGATCTATGTATCCAAGATGAGAGAGAAGTTTGGTAGTGCACAGATTCACATAGAACCATTATCAATCATGAAAATTTGTATAGGTTGATGATAAATATAAGATAGCATGAGAAAATATTATAATTTAGAAACATCATCATTTAAATCATGCTCTATGAATGTGATAAGTGGTCTAGATGGAACTAAAGTATGATATATACTAATGGTTCCATTCAAAAGATGTTGTGCCTTGGAATGAAGATGATAAGAAGTTTGTGGGGGTTTTATGTGTAATTCACTTATGATTTGTCTATTATTTCATAACTTATATGCTTATGCAAATTATAATGAATATATTCATTGTTATACTATCAGTTCATTTTGGTTGTATACTTTAACTAGGTACACACATCAATGATTTTCTCATCTATCAAATCATGGATTTTATGTCACAAATTGATGTATATGTTTGTATTATGATGTCATCCTCTATGATAGTCATAAAAATAATTAAGATCAAATCCTTTTGTAAAATACTTAGTAATATAAACATATTTAATGGGAGGGAATGATATGATGTTACATTTCAATAAATTTTGACAAACCTTGTAGGGAGCTTCTGGTAAGTTGGTAAATTATCTTCTTGGAGGATCTAATAATACAATACATATAGGTTTTGAAACCACATTAATGTTTTTCTCTAATCACTCTTATTACTATTTTGTTTCACCTTGTATGGTGGATTACTTATATTATTTTAATGAGAAGTATAAATTGGATTCATTGCATACTTAAGCTTGTTCATTAATAATAAATTGACCTCTCTTTCCATAATTATATGACATAAACCTATGAATGATAGAAAAATATTATATCTAATAGATTAATATAGATCTATAAGAAAACTTTGCTTGAAAAATTCTTACAATTCATTATATACCATAGGATTCATCATCTTGGATATAGTGGTCTTACACTTTAAAACATATTATGTGATAGACTCAATAGATTCTTGTTTCATTTGAGCAATATGAGTATATGAAATATTTTCACTAATGTTGATTGAGAAATGTGAAATGAAGAAATATGCCAAAGGATTGAATGCATGAAATAAATAATGTGTTAAATCATAAAACCATCTGAGTGAGTATTATTTTAAACTTATATGAAATAATGTGGTCAAAAACCTATCATTGGATGCATAGTCCAAACATGTTGGTAGTATCATAGGATTTTAAAATGGCATATTGTATATGAATGACAAGTGTGTGACTTGTAGTATTTTATAAAATGTATATTATTTTGTATGTATACAACATATGTATTTATATCAACAATATGTAAAATATGAAAAGACTCCTTTATAGGTAGAAATTAAAGGATAGATTGTGAAGTGATAGAGCCTTTGTAGGCTCTTTTACTAGTTATAATATGTAAAGGAAAACCATTCCAAATGTTAAAATATTAATATAGAGACTGATTCATGGTTAGTCAAATGATTTTTTTTCCAAGTGCACTTGATTCCTATTACGTTTGAATCTATATAATCTTATAATAATAACGGTTTTTTATACAAATTATGTCTACGCTTGAATGGATAATTATTAACTATGTAAAAAATGAGTACTTTAATTGTTTTATAGTTTTTTAGGTGTTCTATAACTACATTCTAATTTACATAATAATAAACATTATCATGTTTTGATTGATTTTACATGAACCTCTGTTAACAATGGTGTAGTGAGCATGGATGATTTTTTTTAAATATGTTGATAAATAATTTTGGAATGGTGGTTGGATGAGATAATATAAAATTTGAAGAAGGGTTCAAATGAAATGTAATTATAATAACCAACATCATAAATGAGCATATTCATGGTGAAATCTATGAATTATTCTAGCATGAGATGCATGAATTGTTAGTTACCTAGTTATCAAGATTGAAATATTGCTTTATACCAAGGGATACATAACACTTTATTTCAATTGAGTAAATGGTACAAAGATTGTGAAACCTAGACATGGAGTGGACACATGTGATAGACCATTAGATAAAAAACATTATATATATATATATATAACTAAATTTATTATCCAAGTGTATGTTGCATTTGAAGTTTTACATGACCTATTTATAAGAGGCATTAGATGGAAAAGTTTGTAATGACTAAAAATTCTTTTGAAGATGTTGGTTATGGAGAATTCCATGGTGCATATCTGTAATGATATGGATTATTTTTTTCTAGGTGTAATGGGGATGCATTTTTAAAATAATTAAATGATGAATAACTAAGAGGAGAAATTGGAACCTAAACCCAAAAGATGAAAGACATAAATGATTATAATGATAAGATAATTTTGGGTTAAGAGAGAGACCCATGATAAAAATAAATAATATGAATGTAGTTGTGAGTAGGATTAGAGTAGAGATTTTACAATATAAAGAAGGATTGGAAGTGCATAGAAGAGATATATATTATGTAGAATATGGAAATGAGGAAATGAGAGGGACTGAAAGAGGAGAAGGTGTAGATGAGAGTGTAGAGATGGATAGATATTAAAAAAGAGATTAAGAGGAAATAGAAGAGATTGAGGAGAAAGAGAGTTTAAATATAGTAGAAGAATAGGTTGACTAGTTAGAAGGTTGTTTCAAGTCATAGTTATAATGGAAAATATTGTTTGGATAAGAGAAGGAATACTCTTTTGAATAAGCTATGTTAATTCATAGGAATAAATCATGTTAAATTTCAAATGATTAAAATTCATAGATAAGGATTATTCATTTCAAGGGTACACATACCCTATTCTTATTTTATTAACATAGAGAAGAATAGAAATTGTAAAAATGGGTAATGATAGTAAGTGGTTTGACTATTTCACATATAAAATATGGAAAACTTAGTGAAGGCACTCAAAACATGTTGGATAGAAAGGTATTGAGTGAAGTTGGTTTTAGGTCATAGTAAATATTAAGATACTAGTAAATTCCAATATGACAAATGCAATAGTTATATTTATAATCATATGACATATGTCTCTAAATCTAGTAATTTTCATAAATTTAAAACCATATGATTGGTCTACTAACCCTCAGTATTATTTGTTGAAGTTTAAAATTAAATGGAAAGATAAGGGTGTTATAATGGAGGATTCAATGAAGTGAGAGCTTATATGAGATTTGAGAGTCAGAGATTTAGAGATTATATATAAAAAATTCCTCAATAAATGGTTTTTCTAATATAAACTAACTAGGGATTTCAAGATATATAAATTCCCAATCTAAACCTTTAGGACTTGAAATAAATTTGACAAAAATTGGGTGAATTGGTCTTGGATTATTATCATAGATTATATGATGTTATAAAATGAGCAAGTATATAGTTTTCAAACATGGACAAAGTTACGTGATTCATAAAATGTATAGTAACTATTATTTAGTTTTTTATCTCAAAAAAATTAATTTCCTAATAATTTTGAGGCTTGATATGCTAAGAATAGCATTGAGTAGATGGAAGACTATCGGGAAATTTCAAATCCTACTATAAATATATATACTAATATAGATGTTGTATTAAAATATATGGATGAATCACATGAAATGAATAGGCCTAGATTGGTGATATGGTTCAAGGAATTTGTAAATGAGGGACATCATATAAGTTATTATCTAAAAGTCAAGATGGTATAGTATTGCATGATCTTTTGCATATTGGGACACCCCACTTCCAAATGCCATATACAAAAATATGTAACATAACCACATAACATGTATTATACTTTTTTAAATCTCATAATCATGATGAAAATAAGAACATCATTCTCTAAGATCTTAAGGAAGATATTATCATAAAATCCTTTGCAGTCATTACACAGAAGATTATAGCTATGAAACCAAAAATTATGATTCTAGATGTGGAAATAGCTTTAGCTATGTATCCTAATCCTATGTGGACACCTTAATATACTCAGTAATCATCTCCATATCACCATTTTCAAAGTATTTCAATATGGAAGACATAATCACCTCAATATCATCTAGGATGGACACTTCCATCCCCTTAGTACCTATAACTTTAGAATTGTGTGACCAACATAATAGTATGGATGGATCCTACCTTCCCATCAAATAACATATAGGAGATACAAAGGACACCATAAACATGGATGGGGTTCTAGATGTTGATATCATGGAGGCTAAAGAAGAGGATATCATGGAGGAAATAAAAAGCAAGGGAAAGAAAGTAGATAGGGCATACAACCTCATATTTTCTATATGTTCAGTGAATACAACCAATTTGTGTTAGATGAGGTTTTGAGAGTTACACTAAAACATGATAATTAGAGGGATAACTTGTGTAGAGGAAAGCACAATAGGTGATAGAGATATGGAAATAGTATAGGACACATACAACATCTTCAATTAGACTGAAGAACAAGATGAAGCATCTATATAACAAAAAATAATCATAATTTTTAATGCATCAGATTACAGAATAAAGAAAAATAAAGTACTTGACTATGCATACACCATACATAAAAAATAAGGGAAAACCATATTAAGATAATTTTTATTAATATCATCAACACATCAAACCATATTTTATTACTTAGAAGTACTATTTATAGTATTTTACAATCATGATGTCTCTTCACCTTCCAACCTTCCAAGAAACAAAATGAAAAACTCTTCAGATTCTCCAATTTTTTTATTAGACTTTCAAGGATGAATACATATAAAAATATACAAAAAACAAAATTGAACACTTTTCACATGTGTTTATCTTATATACTTTATAATTTTAGCAGGATCCATTTTACATCCAACACTTTCTTAGACTTAATTATTTGTCTCATCCTGAGACAAAGGTGCAAGTTGAGTTAAACTAAAATGGAAAGATAAGTCCTAAACAGAAGTCACAGTAATTTCTTGAGGTGTGTTTTTTGAGTTTTCACCTTTTGCACACTACTTAGTTACCCTTTCAGGGTTTCAACTAAGTAGCATAAGATATTACCACCCTTTTGAGTTTTTAATAGACTAGCATAACTAGCTGGCTACCCTTTATAGGTTTTCAACCAATCTATCCTTGCTCCTAATGTTTAGACCATCTAACAAAATGTGAATATGTTAGAAGTTACAAAATTGTAGATTGTAAACCTTATTTCTATGGATGGCAGGATGGTTTGTTGGAGGTCTAAGGAGTTTTTTTATTTTTGATTAGATATTATCCTAGTGGCTCCTATTATATCCACTATCGAGGGTATCTATGAAGATTATTCATATGCCTTTATCTCCTCTAGTATGATTTGTAGAAGTTGTTATGGAAGAATAAACTAGTGCTCATTTGTTATCTATGAAATTGTTGAATCAACTTGAGATAGATCTTGATTAATCATTTTTTAATTAGTAAATACTTCACACACCATTACAAGTAGAATACAAAGTTATACTATATCATCATCATGTTTTTCCAGTCTTCATATTCTATGATTATAAGCAACACCTTAGTATTGGATTGTTTCTGCTACATGTCTAAGATGAGCTCATCCAATATATTTTCTATCTTATGAGATTGAATAGCTATGAAACTATTGCACATTATATCATGATGCCATACTTATAGCTTATATATAGTAACATCTCAAGAATCTAGTAATTTTTTGAGTGTACTATTCATCTTATCTACAGTTACCATTTGGTCCTCTAGCATGGCTTTAGATTTATCAATAATATAAAATTCAGGTTACATAGTGATTAGAGATTGATTCAAATGTTATCTCCAATTGGTCATATCTTGGGCTAGATTCTTATCTTATATTAAAATAGTGTCCAATAACTACTCATATTCTATTAAGATTTGGCACATAGTCTCTTTTTTGACCTGAGAGCTTGTCCTTGTGTGTGTAGTGTCAAAATTTTTTGCATATCTCCCCATCTTTTTGTAAGTTCTATCAATAACATCATGAATTGTTTATCTTCTAACATAACCTTATCACCTAGTACTTACATAAATAAGGTGGGATAGTCATTATTTATCAACTACCTCACATTCATCAACCTCTCCTATGCTTTGACCTTTTTGTCCCATAGCTTAGGACTTCTTGATCCAAATCTGAAGGCCTCTGAGTAATGGATTCCTAGAAATTGGATACTCCTTCAATCTCTTTTGAGAGTGACATTTTGGTTATATCTAATGATGTTTCTATCATAGTGGTGGCAAGTGGCATGGATGTAATGGTGGATGTCATAGGAGAAAGTGTAAATTTAGCAAGTGGAAGCAAGAAGGTAGTTCATTGGGTGGATATAGTAGGGACATCCTATATCCATTGACTATAAAGTTTCACTACTTGTTCCATACCTTTACTTTGATTGGTGGATGATACCTCTACTTGGATTTGTGCATCCTTGAGCTCTTTAGCCTTGGTTGTTATTTCTACCTTGGACTTATTCTCAACTTCATCTTTTGCTTTAGATTTTTCTTCAATCTTTGTTTGAGCTTAGACTTGGGCTTTGGCTTTGGCTTTGGCATCTATGTTAGCCTTGGCTTTAGCTTCTACTTTGCCCTTAGTCCTGGCTCCAACTTTAGATTTAGATTGAGCTTTGTATTTAGCTTTGGTTACTTTCTCTTGTTATTTATTCTACATTACCTAAGACTATTATTGCTTACTTTTCTCTTCTTTTTGCTATTTTTTTATCACCCTCTACTTATTTATTTTTCTTGCATATAACTTAAGCTTCCTCAGCTTTCTTATTTTTGGCTTCAACTTCATCATCTTACTTCCATGCAGCCTCTACTTCCTCATGTTTCTTTTATTTCTCCCTAGCTACATATTTTTACTTTATCTATGGACTGTAGATAGTTTATTATTGTGATGATGGCATCAAGGATACTTTTCTTATGATTCCTCCATGCTTTGTTCTTGTTATATCACCTCAAGCTCAAGTGTGCCCTATTTAGCTTGTTGTTCCTCCTCTTTGCTAGGCAATATATATATGGGTTCCTCTTTACCCTATGTTATCTCATATGATTCAATTTGTATAGATGATTTTATTATGCCCAATTATTCTTTTTGTACCAGCTTCTTTTTTCTAGATTGTATAGATGATTTTATTGTGCCCAATTATTATTTTTATACCAGCTTCTTTTTTCTAGATTTAGCTAGAGGCTTGAGTGTCTTCTTTTGGTTCTTCATTCCCTAAGGTTGAGGTTGTTGAGCTGGCTACATACTAATTTATTTTATAGGTATATGAAAAGACACCATCCTTTATTATACTATTTTAAGGGCTTCATAGTTAATTTTTTGCATGGTCACCTAAAAAATATTTATGTGGGGATGTCTTTTGTACATAAGTCTATAGAATGCATAGAAAATGATCCCATAGTTGGTTATATTGAAATATTTTTTCTTACAATTTCCATTGAGATACATCCTTTCTTAAAGTGTCAACAAGAATAGAAGCATGTAGTTGAGTGATATCAACCCAAAGGTCTTTCCTTACCTAATTTTTCACTTACAAAGTGTGCACTTCTTTCCAAAATAATAACTCATTTTCCTCTTCTGCATCATAGACCTTAGTGTTAATGTCTTCTAGCATTAATTGAAACACTTCTTTTTATTCTACCCCCATTTTAGGTAGATTAAACTTATCATATATTCATGGAACCATAGGGTGATCAATCCATGAATTCACTTGATGGTTTAATTTCTTTGGTGGAGGCGATGAAGCTCTATGAACAAGTGTTTTCCTCTTTCCTTTCTCTAGTTGTGTTGTAGCTTGCCATTATGCCAACTACGTGGGTTATTAGGAAATCACTTTCTCAACGTATTATTGTTGTGAATATGGAGGGATGGTTTTAAATAGAGGTAAAAACCTTGTATCTAAGTCTTTCTATCAATAGACCTTATCATTTGCTTTAACCAACAAAATGAAGAATTACATCAAGGTGATAGTTGGGTTATCTAACTCTTGTACCTTTATCTGTATACCATTGTGTAACTTGGTAAAGGATGCATGTTGACCCAGATACTACATGACATCCTATATAATCCTAGGATGTGATTGAATTATCATGAGGGATTCTAGCCATCATGTGTGGAAACACCCTAATTGTTTGTAATACTAACTAGTTTTGGTCTACACAATGTTTATAAAGGCATTATTGGGCCAAAACTTGGTAGTGACATTTACTATCCCTAATGGATATTTCCACTAAGTGAAATGTAATAATAGGACCATGAATTGATATTAAAAGTTTTTCATTTTTATTATAATTACCTTTTTAATATTTTTGGTAAGATCAACTACTAAATATTTAGGCTAATTAAAATCTTCATATAGCTTCATCATTTGGTATGTAATGCCAATGATGCCTCTTTTTGTTTTATTTGCATGATTTGTGGTTTTCCAAAACATTTTAGTAATACACTAGACCATGATGCATACTGAAGCATCTATAATTGAATCAATAGGATTTCCTCTTCTTACGCTAGTGGTCTATTATTTTCTGATGTCTGAGTGAAGTGGTGGCATTGAAGACTTGTATTTTATTAGATATTTACCATGATTGGGCATGCCAATTGATCTTGACATTGAGTGTGAATTAATCCAAATGGTAATATCTTAAGCTAGATGAATATCAAATTGATTGTACAAACTCAGTAATGTCATCATGACTTTGTCTAACTAGTTAAATGTAGGTAATTTGAGTAACCTTTCAGTGTCATAACCAAGGAGTGGATGTTGTAGTTCTAAAGTTATTGGTTGTGTTGTTCCTTGTTCTTCTTGATAAAATAGAGTAGTTTCTAACTTGTTGATGAAATCAAAGATCATTTTACTTCATTTGTCAGAGCCCTATATAATCACAAGGCTGATCATATAAATTCATGTTAGTTGGAGGATGTAATGTCTGATCATTATTCACATCCATTTATTTTATAGTTGTTTGGCACCCAAATTCATGTCACTACCTTATTTGAATGCATTGACTACATGTGCACAAATTTTATCTTTGTAATTAATATTATATGTTATAAATCATCTCGATAGAGACATTTGGTTCTTAGGATGTGTGATTTAGCTCTAGATAGTTATTTTTGGTCAGTAGTTATCCCTTTAATTAGTTAATTCATTTTATGTATCCAATTGTCAATTTATTTCCAAATCTACTTTGAAATTACTGAAACCTTTTGAGATACTACTTTATTAAAGGTCTAACCTAACCATTGGCCTTCCATCTACCATACCTATTTTTTTCTTTCCTTCTTGGAATTATATACAAAGCTTGGTGTAGTGGTGGCTAGTTGTCTTGGGTGAGATGTCTCAACCAGGTGGTCATATCCTATAATGATAACTAGTTGTGGTGGTTGTGATGTGTTGCTCAATAATGAGAATACTAAAAAAACATTATAACCTATGAAATAAAATTTAAAATAAAAACATTAAATAAAATATTAATTAGTTAGTGCTTTGTACCCACTTCAATTTTTAGCACCATGATAGAGATTAAAGATGATATGGCTTAAGCCTATAGCCATTGATTCACCCTGGTAAAATGTTCCCTTGAAAATATTTAAAAACTATGTTACCATTTGGTGATCTTCATGAATGATTTAGGTTACTTTCCATTATATGTGTATCTTTCTTGGGAATGCTTTAAATCTACTCTTATAAAGCAATATAATTTGATCTCAATAGAATTACTTAGATCATAGATTATGATCGTGTAATGATTTTTAAATTTATTGATTGATTTTTTGGGTTGACTATTCTCTTACCTTATCTTATTCCATATTAGTGAAATCTAAAAATCATGCCCTTAATGAGTTTTGATCCCCTAACCTCATGATCATTGCAATACGTAGTATTGGTACAATGCATTCCATAGGTATTACTTCCTTGATGCCATATACTAATTTGAAGGGAATGAATTTTATGGATCAGTTATAATGTATGTGATAGGCCCATCAAATTTCAAGAATGAGATATTCCCCTCTCTATAAATTGCAATTTTTTTCAACATCTTACTCAAAATTTTATTTGATTCTTCTACCTTCCATTACCCTATGAATGGTAAGTTGTACTTTTGTGGTGTGATATTGGGAATTATTCCATGAGAGTCTTAATAGTATTATTGATAAATTGCATGCCTCTATCACTTAAAAACTTAATTAGAAATTTGAATTGCATGATAATGTTTTCATATAAGAACTTGGTAGCATCTTTCATGCCACAGATTAGAGGAGTAGCTTCCACCCATTTTGTGAAATAGTTGGTTGTCATGATAATGTATCTGGTATGACTATGCTTACTCAATGGAGATATAGGTATGAAAAAATTAATTCCCCATTGTTCAAAATTTTTTTATGCAATCATATGAAACAAATGCATTTAATCTTATTAATTAGGCTTACCTATTTGTTGATAGATATTGTAGTGTTTAACAACTCTATGAACATCTTGAAAATGTGTAGACCACCATAAATCACTCTAAATTATTTTCCAAGTAGTATAATATCCTACGAAGTGTCCTCCTATAATTCCTTGGTTATTTTCTTGAAGCAATTAGGGTTGATCATGTTGTAGAGGTACCTTGTGTAATACTTCATCTTTACCCATCTTGTACAAGAAACCATTAATAAGGCTATATGGTATAACTCTATTAACCATCTATTTGTTATCCCTCTTTTTATAATGTGTAGGAAAATTTACATGTTCTAAGAAGTTTGAGATGTCCTCCATGTTATCAGGAACTATAATAGTTCTAAATAGATGTGCATCAGGAGATTCATCTTCGAGTTCTTATGTTTATTCCCCATTTTTTAGTCAAATGAGATGATCTAGACCCACATTCTCCCATCTTGGTTTCACATTGATTAGGAATTATAATTTATGGAATAGAATCAACCAATTGGAGATCCTTCCCCCAACATTGGTTTATTGACTAGGTATTGTAATGCCTAGTGTTTTATGAAGAAATAAAAATGAGTAACCATAAAGTAATGCCTAATTTTTTTAATGAAAATACCATGGTGAGTTCTTCTCTCTTAGTGGTTGTGTAATTATTTTCCACACCTATTAATTTCTTACTTGCAAAATGTATTGGATGGTCTACCCCATTTTCACCTGGTTGTGCTAAGATAGTGCCTACTATAGTGATAGAAACATCCACATGTACATGGATTGGGATTTTGTAATCAAGAAATACGAAGATGATTTTTTTTACCAACCTATACTTTAACTCAATAAATGTTATTTGACATTAAGGTTTCCATTTGAATTTGGTGTCTTTGCATAGTAACTTTTCCATGATTGTTCATATAATTGCATATCCTTTAATGAATTTCCTACAATATCTATAAAGTTATGCACTTTAGTTGAGTTTTTAGGAGGTGGAGTTCCTAATATAAAAACAATTTTAGATGGATCAACCAATATTCCATCATTGAAAACTATGTGACCCAAGAAGACACTAAAAGATGTAAAGAATAGACATTTTTTAAAAATTTAAGGCCATTCCCAAAGCCCTATATTACTCTAGCATTAATATTAGATTCAATAAGTGTTATTTAAATAGATAAAATACTATCCAATCATGTATAAAAACTTCCAATAAATCATGAATGAAGCCTTTACATGCATTTACCACATCTCTAGAAAAGACAACATGTGTGTTCTTTAAACCAAATAGCATTACCTTATATGCAAATGAACCCCATTAAGTAATAAAGGTAGTTTTTACCTGATTTTATTTATTAATTGGAATTTTTTGGTATGTACTAAACCATCTATAAATGAATATACCTCATTTCTAGTAACAAATTCAAGTACTTCATCAATAAAAGGGATAGGAAATGGATCATTGGTGCAGGCATCATTGAGTGTGTGGTAATCCCTATAGACATATATTTCTCTTATTTTATTAGGTTGTACCACCATGGGGATCACCCATTCTACCTTCTCATCTAGATAAATAATTATATTTTCTTGTATTGGATCTAGTTTAGCCTTTACTTTAGTTTTCATGTTAGGATTGAGTATATAGGGTCACTTTTTAATTGGTCATGAACATTCCTTTAGTTCAATGTACCTCTCTCCCAAGGATGGATCTATGCCTTTGACCTCCAAAAATTTACTTGTAAACACATCTTGGTAGTCTCTTAATAGTTATATGGCTTGATAGATCTACTCTTATCCCCAATAATTTCATATTATTGCAAGCTTAGAAGTCACTTCATTCCCAATATTTCCTTGAGTCTTCCACAATAGTTCTTGATATATTTTTTATGATCTACTAGGCATAGCATATTGTAAAAAGCATTTATCTTCTCATTATGGGATGTCAATATTTTGCAACTTCTCTTCTTATACCTGATCTACACTTTGTACTAGTTTAGGCTCCTCTTCATGTTGTTATTCAAAGAACCCTTCTAAATAAATATCCCCATCAATATCACTATCACTAGACTATGTCAGATCATTGTTTATTCTATTAGAGAGATGAATCTAGAGTCTTAATTTTTTAGCTTTATAATTTTGTAATGAAAAATCTAGATCTTTCATAGCTTCTTGATGATAACGTGATTTAATAAAATTTGTTAAATCCTTTGCACGTAAGTGACATATGAAAATTTTGATCTTTTGCAAGGGCATTATATACTAAACTATTATAATCTTTAAATAAAAAGTTTGGATAAAATCAAGATAAATTTATGAATATTTTTTGGTTTCTATTCTACGCTTTTGATGCATATAACAAGTTTTTTAAAGAGGTGCAAGGGTATAACTAAATATTTGCACCCAATATCGAGGCTATACTCCTAATGTAATCCATATATCCATGTACTAATGGATGTGTAGTTTAGAACATTAAACCTCTTGATATAATGTCCATTATACTTTAATATTATATGGTAGCTAAAACCTTGCATGAAATATTTCATAGGTATCATCCTAATGCATATATGTGTTTCTATACACAACCCACCATGTTGCAATAATTCCTTTCATTACATAGTTGAGTCCACTGAACCATTATTCTACCTATGGTAGATGGTTTTAAATCATCATGATGAATGGATTAAGGTCCTTGGTCATAAAATATTGAGGTATTTGGCATTCTTCAATGAACTCAATGTGCAGAGGTCTCAACTTATGATCTCTAGAAGACCAATATAGGATGTGTGCATTCGAGTCACCACTTATGGTTGATGTTAAATCCTAGAGTAAGATTATTTTAGGGGTAGGTTAAATGTAGTCCATTATAGTTTCACTATTATTATACAAAAAATCTACCTTAGATATTTTTGGTAATCATACTAAAGGAGAAATACTTTCTTATATTTGAACCTGTATAATCGGTGACTTTGTGATATCTAGTTTAAATACCAATGATTATTCCTATTGTGCATTATTAGCATTCCACTTCTAACATTTAATAGTACACACCCTAGTTTGTATTTCTTTTATCCCTAGCTTAAACCAATGGTTGTCCCCATAAGCATAAGGAGACTCTGGCTCCTTAGGAATGATATATGGCTTTTATTTAAATTTTTTTAGAGGTATGACTACTATTTTATCTTTTTGATTCACTTTTAACTGATTGTTCATAGTGTTAATAGTCATTTGGCCATGTTAGTCCCATTTATTATCGATTAAGGTAAGGTAATGGGTCTTTGTTGTCTTCATGTAAATGACCTTGAAGTCTCCTCATAAGATTAATTCAACTACTTTAATTTCAAAATATTATAGTCAGCCAATAGATTCAACTCTACCATAATCCACTAAGCTTAATGTTATTGAACTATAGCTTAGAGTTGGTCAGCTAGTGGATTCCCATGTGGAGTAAGGAATCATAGTAATGATATTGATAAAGTTAAATACTACATTTAGGATTTCATATCTGTCCAACTCAATGTCTAGTCATTAATCCACATCTCAAGGCTTCTTGGTCTTGACATACTAAACTACTTTATTGACCCTTGTCTATCCTCATTATGCACACTCTAGAAGATTGTGAAGGAGGTTCATATTATTCTAAGATATATCCTCATTGTGTAATGTGCCAAGTAGTTTCATTAGATCTATAAAAGTGGTCACAATTCCTTATTGTTGCATGATATAAATAATTTACCCATACATTTGAGCATCAATAGTAGTGTTATCCTCATCAGAAGTTAGTTTTTGTTGTATTTCATATAATACCTATGCATCTTGATGGATTAAATACTTTTTAGTTATAGGGTTAGGATATTTATCTTGATAAAAAATTTAATACCTAGACCCTAAGACACATATAATAGAGGTAACCCCTATTCATCCCTTTGTTGATTTGTGATGGCTTGCACAAATGTAATTTCCTTTGGCTACACATTAATCATGTTTATGTTACACACTAGATTTTCCTTTCTTTGTTTTTCTAGAATAGAGGAATTTTCCATTTGATGTTTACCTTTGATCCTAAAATATACACATTATACTTCCTTTGGGTATTTTTGGGATGGTTCTTTGCATAATAATTATATGCTCTACATAAATAACATTGCATGGGAAATTGATTTTGCCAATTATTATTATTTTGACCTCCTTGATATCCGCCATGATATACTCCCTGAAATCCTCCTTTGTAGCCTCCTCTATTATATTTATATCCAAAAACTTAGGACTATTGTCCATTATATCCTCCCTAATTATTTATTTGTGCATCATATCCTCCATATTGATGCTGAGGAGAACTTGGGGTCCAAGTTTCTTGTTGTTGAATATTTATGTTGTTTCATGGTTATGAATATTGATACAATAGAGATGATGTATTATTAAAACTAGCTAGGCATTTTGGTGATGTTGGCATCTAATATTTTGGAAATGAAGGCACCCATAATGGACTACCTTGAGTTGTATTTTTCATCTCCACATCTAGTCCTAGATTTTCTTGCTTCGCATTGGGTATATTTTGGTCCACAGCTATTAAGGCATTATTCTTTATATCTTACTTTAACCCCTACAATGCATGATAACTAATCTCATCATTATATTTAGATTTGAAAAAATTGTAATACATTTTGTGTGATTTATGAATATATTGTTGGAGGAGATGACACTTAGATGTAGGATGTGTGACTACCTTGCAAAGTTCACAAAATTTTATTTTGATTGGTAGATAATATTTTCTATGATGTTTCTCACAACCACACTCTATGCACCATAAACCTAATTTAGGCTTATAATTTTCATGTATTTCATTCATCCTCATCATAAAATCATCTAATTTAGCTTCTATTTTTTATCTTACTAAGGGAAGATCTACATAGTATTCTATCTATTCAAACTTGATTGCAATAAATTTAGCATCAACTTTTTTGGAGAATAAAGTTTTAATGATAGAGAAACTTATTATGGGTCATAACCCTTCTACAAGCCAAGCAACCTTTTCTTTATCTTCTAGAATAAAATCTACTTTATTCATTACATTAGAGAATATGTGATCATAATATCCAACCATTTCTCCTAATTTTTGTCAAATCTTCTTTAGATCTTACATCACTTTACTAGATAACTCTTTTACTTTGAATTATACTATCATTAAATCTTTGACTTGTTTTAAATTTAGGGTGTTGGTGCCCAAAATCACACTGGGAAATTTTGGGGCCCTTTAAAATTATAGTTTTCATCGCTTGCTTCTTCAAAAAATTAAGTTCATATGAGATTGACTATGTCATCTATGTTGATTCTCATCTAGTAAGAGACATCTATGAACTTTCCGAAGGATACTTTAGGTATGACAATGTACACTTTCTCTAGTTCTAAAATATGTTCCTCACTAGGTAAATTTATCTAGTAGTAGTATATAAATGTTTCTATGTGTACACAGTGGTGCTACCTTAAAGGCAACAGGAGAAGATTTATGGCCTTGGAGGAAATGACCCTATTACACATTCAATAGTTTTGATGATTAAAATATTTGATGTTTTTTTGGGTGCTGGTAGAATCCTACTCTCCTCATTGTAAAATTATGGTGTAAAGGTGAGTAGATGATTGAGAGTTTTATCTCACATTTGACTAAGACATATGGTGAATCCTCAAGGTTTTTTAAGTTTTTGGTCATTTTAAAGAAGTTTCCAACTTATTTTTGTTAGTAAGGTGCATAAATCCCCAGGGGATGAGTGTCTAAATAATTTAGATTGATGGAGATGCCATGTGTCAATGTCTCAAGATATTTTAAATCTCGAGCCTTTTCTAAATATTTCCCCACCTTTCTTTTAGGAGTCATGGTTCAAAAAGTCTCTAAGCTGCAGGCACCTGAGCATGTAAAAAATATTGGAGACACATGGTAATATCTTCATGATTTATGAATAATGGGCCTTTTTTGAAGATTTCCTCACTAGGAAATTGGGTAAAGTTTCAAATGGTCCCTAAAAATTGGATGCCCAAAATAGTGACATGTGGCATTTTTTTACTCTATTAATAATTTGGGTGGTATCGCACTAATGTACCAAAGGAAATAATAATGGATAAGGTATGAAAATAATTGAGAATATTGTAAAGTGATACAAGGTAAGGTCTTGCTTAAGTAGGCTTGCATGCCATATAAGAAAAGGGCTGGCATGGTTCCCTCTATTTTTAAAAAAAGGTCCGCTAGAGTAATAAATGTGCTAGTTGGTGATTAGCCATTTAGATTCATTGCATTAATGGTTACCCTAATATTAATGGGCAAGAGATTATAACTAAGCATTTATCTTCATTTTGAATTCACCCTTTGTATTTAGAGCGATATTTGTGCCTTCAAGTGATCTGTGCACTGAAAGTGAATTATAGTGAGAATAAATGTGATCACAAGTATATTCCTCAAAGTTTTTATAACTCCATTTGTGTGTGACCATTGTGATCACTCATAAGTATTCCTTCATTCTCTAGTGTTGTGAAGGAGAGTTCTGTGGTGTTTAGAGAATAGTTACTATGAGGAATTTATTCTAAGCTTAGAAGTTATGCACTTTGGGACTCAAGTAGTAATGGCTTCATCCTCTACATTAGTAAAGAGCAATATCACATCTATCTTAGATGAAATAAGAGACACATATGTTTAAGGGTTATATTTTTTATCCTTATTGAATGTTTTGTAGAAACCAAATCTCATCCTAGTTGTCTCAAATCTTAGCATGAGCTACATGGTCCTTGTGACAAAATTCCCTTTGGTAGTGCCATATCCTAAACTAGTTATTTCATGTGACAAGGTTTATCAACTAGATAATAGGACTATCATAAATGGGACCCAATTACTTCTGTGCTCATTTACACCTAAGTCCCTCAGTACCATGCTTAGAATCCCTCTTCAGCTTGAGAGCATCATGCTTAATCTAGAAGAGTGCCAATAATATGTAGATGCAAATGAAAATATGATGTGGGATATTATAAATTAATTCTAGTTATTTAGGAAAAGGTAGAAGTTCTCCTAATTATCAAGGAACCTAAAATTGGTAGAGTTCAATGATTTTCCCTAATATGTGATCACCATGGCTACCAAGATCTATGGGGTGCCCACTATAGAGAAATTTGAACCATAGATGTTTTTGATTCTCATGTTTGTTTTGGAAGGGTAGAATAAGTTGGACTAGGTAACCATCTTGAGATATAATCTACATAACTAGATGTTGTAATTACATAGCACCATTTACTCGAGGGAGAAACTCATCGGTACCCTCTATATGTCTCCATATTTAGTGTATAGCATGGTACATGATAAGACATTCTAGAGTATCACCAAGAACCTCTTAGAGTTGAATATATATGATATTTACCCAAAGGTCACATTGGAATGCTTCAAGAATAACTATTATAAGGTGTACAATTGTTTCTTCAATGCCTTGATGAGTGTTTTCTTCCCTTTGAGAAGCTTGAATAAGATGACCAAGATGACCAAGGAAGTAATTGATAGATTTGGTGCCTCTTACATCTAGTTTAGGAATTTCACATATTTCAAGGTGAGAGGTTATTCAAGGGCCCCTCACAAGCTACCAAGATATGTTGATGACAAGGTGGCCATTATGAAACTTTTCAGGTAGATGGTGCACCTACATGAAATGATTGTGGCCAAGAAGGTAAGCAATCCTTTCATGTTCCTAGTAGAAATAGGATATTATACATTTCATTCTATATCTAATGCCAAAGTATTGGAATAAGAGATGGGCATCTATATGATTTCCAAGATCCCACCAAGGCCCAACTATGATATTAGTTGGTTAGTAAATGCTACAACAGGTGTAATATTACACTAGTTTATTATAAGGACATATGGTCTAAGTGCACCATAGAGGATAAGGTAATAAAAATTAATTACATGAGGCTCATGGTGTAATAAATCCTTTATTACAGCATTGCTCCCATCTACAAAGATATGGTGGATGATATAATGACTATGGAAGCTATGTATAAAAAGGAAATTATCAAAGTGCAGCTCATAGCATAGGTGGATTTTAGTGCCCCAAAAAGTGAATCCATTACATGGAGGGCCTTCCCACTTATGAGAAGGACATTTAGGTGGTTGAAGGAGAATGGGATCAATCTCATTTCCTATGACATCCTAGCCATCCAAAAACTTAGATAGGTTGCAAAGCTAAAAGCATTCCTACTAGAATACATAGGTGATCCTTCGACACCATTAATGATGATTAAGGGAAAGGGGAAGTGAAAGGCCAGTGCTATTGACTTCTCCAAGAATGTCAATATAGAGTCACTAATATCTACCCAATCTAAAATAGGTATGTCATTTTCAAAATTGACTAACCTGGATAAAAATTGGGAGAAGATAGTAAAAAAGGTGGTGTAGCTAATGAGTGCAACCCCCATATCCATCTCATCAAAGGGAGCCCCCATGAAGTTTCTTCAATGCCTTGATGAGTGTTTTCTTCCCTTTAAGAAGCTTGAATAGGATGACCAAGATGAACAAATAAGTAATTGATAGATTTGGTCCCTCTTACATCTAGTTTAGGAATATCACATATATCAAGGTGAGAGGTTATTCAATGGCCCCTAAAAAGCTACCAAGATATGTTGATGACAAGGTGGCCATTATGAAACTTTTTAGGTAGATGGTGCACCTACATCAAATGATTATGGCCAAAAAGGTAAGCAATCCTTTCATGTTCCTAGTAAAAATAGGATATTATAATGTCATTTTATATCTAATGCCAAAGTATTGGAATACGAAATGGGCATCTATATGATTTCCAAGATCCCACAAAGGCCCAACTATGATATTAATTGGTTAGTAAATGCTACAATAGGTGTGATATTACACTAGTTTATTATAAGGACATATGGTCTAAGTGAACCATAGAGGATAAGGTAAGGGAAATTAATTACATGAGGCTCATGGTGTAATAAATCCTTTATTACAACATTTCTCCCATCTGCAAATATATGGTGGATGATATAATGACTATGGAAGCTATGTATAAAAAGGAAATTATCAAAGTGTAGCTCATAGCATAGGTGGATTTTAGTGCCCCAAAAAGTGAATCCATTACATGGAGGGCCTTCCCACTTATGAGGACATTTATGTGGTTGAAGGAGAATGGGATCAATCTCATTTCCTATGACATCCTAGCCATCCAAAAACTTAGATAGGTTGAAAAGCTAAAGGCATTCCTACTAGAATACATAGGTGATCCTTTGACACCATTAATGATGATTAAGGGAAAGGGGAAGTGAAAGGCCAATGCTATTGACTTCTCCAAGAATTTCAATATAGAGTCACTAATATCTACCCAATCTAAAATAGGTATGTCATTTCCAGAATTGACTAACCTGGATAAAAATTGGGAGAAGATAGTCAAAAAGGTGGTGTAGCTAATGAGTGCCACCCCCATATCCATCTCATCAAAGGGAGCCCCCATGATGCCAATAGCCCCAGTCATTTCCTCATTTTACCCACTTACACAATAAGTATAAGTTGGTCTTCCCCTAAAGACTTACACTAGGAAGAGGGGAGGGGAGAAAGAGCCAAAAAGTCGAGGCCCAAGAGGGCTAAAAAATCATTATAGCCTTTAGTGGGGAGACCAAAAAAGAGGAAAGAGGTGACGTCTAAGGACCTACCCCCAAAAGAGACTCTAGTAAAGTAATAAGAAGAGATTTCATCATATGCAAAAAAACTAAGGGATATGAGTGATGAATAAGACTCAGATGAGGAAAGGCTAGTTACCAAAATGATGAAGAAACAATGAGCCTTTACTCCTCCCCAAGTGAAAAATGGACACCAAAATCTGAGGGAAAAAACACAAACCTCGGTGAAGCCCCTAGTTGTAAGTTTATTTGAACAATAATAACCAATGGAGGTTGGAAGAAAAGGTGATGAGAAAGATGTTTTGGCCTCAGATGACCCTTTGTCCTTTGATGATGTGTTACAGATCAGGTTTGAGGTGACCATGCAGGTTTAGGATCCCCAATAAAAAGTGACGGTCTCCTCAAACATGGAGACATTTTTGGAGAATGTTATCACCCAACCACGAGGCCAATTCAAGGGTGGTGAAGTTAGAGATATACAAGTGTCTATAGATAAAGTTGGGGAGAAACTGGCACAAAAAAATACATGTTCTCACTAGTAGTGAAAAGGTAGAGGTACATGAAAAATAATAAATAGGTGTCACAATGGTTGTTGAAGTAGCACCAAGTGTCTTCCCCCCAATAGCATTAGGCTTGACACCAGAGGTGGGAGTTGGTGCTAAGGAAGGTAAGGGATCAAGCTTGAAAATGGGTACACCTACCCATTAAAAAGTAAACAAATGAGTGGATCAAGTGATTGGAGTTGTTGAGGGAGAAACCTCTAGAGGTACTACTATGATTGTAGTACATTAGGATTTATTTTCCCACATCAAAGTCCATGATCTTATAAGGCCCAAATAATTCAAAGCCATGATTGGTGAGGAATTACCTAAAGATGAGATGGAGGACACCATAGCTTCTTCCATCTAGGTTGCATATGCCAATGGAGAAGTCATATTAGTTGCAAAACCTTCTACTCAACCCACATAACAAGAAAGTTTGATTGACAAGTTACTTTTATGATCCCCACAACTTGGAGTAAGTTTTGAAGTCTTGGAGTAGGTAAAACCAAGTGAAGAGAGGGAGTGAGGAGATGATGAGAATATTTTTGACTCTGAAAGTGGTGATGAATTTGATCAAATTATGTTAGGCTTGCATCCTACTCTAGTGACACTCCTTTTAGAAAATATTCTAGTGACACCTCCATCTAGTGCATTAAAGCCAACCTCAATACCCTTGACTCCAATGGGGCTGCAGATGAGGCCTCTTCTATGGATTGAAGATAAAATAAAAGACAAATAGGATATAATGGGTAAAATGGGGGATATTGATGTGATGAAAATCACCCAAGCATAGAAGTCCAAGCCTCTAAAAAGGGCCAAGACACACTCCTAAACCACCTTTACTAAGGTAGGAGGGAAAATACAAGAAATAACCATTCCCTCACTAGGAGATACAAATAAATATGCTCCCCTTGAGAGTTATGTAGAGTACATATATGATTTGGGGGAGCCATCAAAGAATGAGATCAAGCATAGTTCACAAGTCCTAGAAAGCATGGTGGTTAATAGAATGGATAAGGATAAAGAATTAATGGAGGAGCTAAGGCCATAGAACTAGGATATGATCCAATACTTACAAAATTTACTGAGTGAGCACAAGGCAGTTACCCCGATTATAAGAAAGGCCCTTGATGCTCCTATTATTTCCTTCCATACACTATATCTTGAGTGAGGTGAAGATTTGAAGGCTAGAGGATGGGCCATCAAAGATTGGCAAAAGGACTTGATAACTTGAGCTAAGGAAATAATCCACTTGACACTAGAATGTCTTGATGACATAATAGATAAGTAAGGAAAGTATGATTCCTAGATGTTGATTTATGATGTAGACATCAAGAACTGGGAAAAACTTAGGCTAAAGATGGATGAAATTTTTAATGTGGGTAAAGATATTTTAATAACAAAAAATATAATCTCCTTAGATGATCACAAATAGCCTAGGGAATATTAGTTGGTAGTTAAACATCAGTTACTGGTGCTTAAGGATGGTGCCTTTAATTAGAAGGGGGAGAAGTAGTATCTTGAGACTATAAAAAAGGAAATTAAAGCCACTCTGAAAGTGATGGTGAAATTTTATGGTGAAAATGACATGATAGAGGAGGCACTAGATGTTTCCATAAGAAGCCACATTGATGCACCTCATGGATCCTTCAACTTTCACACAATTGAAAAATTGGTGTTACTTGAGAATTCATATGACCATATAAAAGAGTTAGTTTGGAAGAAAACCAATGCTCTAGAAGGCCGATAACTATCTTGAATAATATGATGTCAAATTAAAATACCAATTAGGCCCCGACCAAAAGATTCTTGCCACCATGATAGAAAGGTACATGGCTTACAATAATAGGTTGGCAAAAGGCTTCATCATCAATGTTGATTCCATAACCTGAACAAATAATTATATTTTTCATGAGCTGGCATGACAACATTCTATTTCCTTCCTTCTCTCCTTGTCTTTTCTTCTTCTTTTCTTTTTGTTTCTTTTTCTCATTTCCCATGGTGAAACCATTGTACCTTTCATGTTAGTGGCACGTACCTTTATGAGTTCATTTTTTTTAAGAAAAGGACATTTTTTATTTATTGTGCAAGTAGAAAAATTTTTATTTTATCCCTTATTAGAGTAATATCCACATGTAAAATTCTAAATATTCTATTGTAGTGGAGAATCAAGCTTGTCATCATCATAGAGTCATGAGAATAATTTGAGGAATCATGTTTATTACACTAATAAATAGACTCTAGGCCTGAAAAATATTTTTCCAGCTGGAACATCTTTAAGAATATGCTAGGAATATATAACATTATATAGGTAAAAAGGGAATGTCTATTTACAAGGGTTGGTCAAATTTTTGAGTATAAAGATATAACTTAGAAGAGCTTTCATTGTATGACTTATCTGGAGCCAAATTGATTTTTATTATAAAATCATTGGAAAGCTTCGAGAGCTTTCATAATGTTTCCTTTGTTACAGATTTCCTTCATATAGTGTCATGTTATGTAAATTCTAATACATGTTGTATACATATTTGATTCAATCAAATAATGGATTTTGTTCATGAGTTCTTATTCCTACTAGTTTTATAAGTACAATGCTATGTTCTACTTGATTTGTAGATTGGTTATCCAATATATTCTATTTTATGGTAGTCATTTAAGGTTTATATCCAAAATATAAAATCCTTTCTGATTTGAGATTTGGGGGTAAAGTCTTGATGGTCTTTTAAGGATATTCCTAGGCATATGAATTCAACTAAAGGGAATTTTTAAAATGTTATAGATAGAATTATCCATGAGTTGTTATGGAGGATCATTTATGCATAATCCCATTTCATATGTTTCTAATCAAAAAATCACTTATTAAATGAAGATATTATAACTATGTTGTGAAATTTTTCTCACTCATAAGTAAACCATCCACCTATTTTATTTGAATTATTCCTAATTTTTATCCCATCCTACCCCATAGATAATGCATTATTTACATATTATAAGTGTTATGTGCATTGCAAATGTATGAGACCTTGTGTATGAGAAATTCATTCATTATGTGTTCTTCATACCTAAATGATATAGTCTTTCCATATTTATATAATCACTACAACTATCATCAAGATAAATATTCAATCACTTGTTCATTTATCTTCAGTAGCCTATATGTGATACAAAGCTTTTGTACATTTTATGTGACAACCCTATGTGGGTGAAACATATGAGTTTGGTTGTGATTTAATCATATTCTTCTCATCATACTAATAATCCTCATGAATATTTAAGTGTAAAACTCCTTCCTATGAGCATGTTACATTACTAGGTTCTCTCACCTTGGTTAAGGCAGAGCCAAAAGTACCACGGAGTTGACCATAACTTTTGTACATGCTTCCTAGTCATTTTTTGTGTCCAATCCATACTAGGTATTAAACCCTTCCCTAACTATAATTACATATAAGTGGGTGTTTTTTCTTTGCTTATCATATCTTCCTTTTTAGGTGATTAAGGTTGAACTACAGAGGTGTACAACTAGGAACCAATGTGTTTTTGGTGTCATTTCCAAGGATTTTTACAGAGATTGGTCTTAAGTTTTTAAACGTTCTATCTATTTGCATAGCTTTAATCTCAAGCTCTTATTATTTTCTGAATTATCATATTGAATTATGGTTGGTTTGTTGAATGGACGTCCCTACTATTACTACATTGACTCAAATATCTTGGTTGTTACTATGCTCCATGTTCCACTGAGTATTTACCAATAAGATTTTAAGGAGTGATGATCTATTTCCTTTGTGTTTACATGCAAAGATATGAAATATTATATGTTTAAAGTTGTATCATCATTTTTTAAGTTCATCTTGAAGATTTAGTATCTTTGTGTAGCATCTCACTAAGATTCACAAGATATGCATTCATTACCCATTTCAATAGTTTGTTAGTTCATCTGGATCTAGAAATGTTATTTCTAGTGGCAACTTTGATTTTCATCTCCCATCTATTAAAGTAGATTGGTTACTATCTTTGTCCTTATCTTTTCAACCCTTGGTCTTATGTGTTTCTCTATCTAAAAAACTAGAAGGGTTGAGGTCATATTTCAAAAGCGACCCATCTATGTGCCGAGTCTCTTCATTGTGTATCCTACAAAGGCATAGAGGACTAGTCTGGAGGCCTATTGAAGGGCCTAGTTCAGTTACATAGGAACACTTAGGTTTTGGTGACCTTAGAATATTTGTATATCATCCCCTAGTCAAGGAGTACCATAGTTCCCCTAATTTTATAGAGCCTTATATCCAGATATACTATCTTATTCCTTCCCCACCTAGTCAATCTCATCTTAGGCTTGATCTAGCAAGACTACCTCATTCATCTAATTATGAACCTTTGCCATTTCTTCTTTATCATATCATTACACCAATTATGAGGCATGGGAATCAAGATGGAATGAGTATCCTACTTTTGTGTTCCTAGATTTAGACCTATCAACTTTGAGGGGATGGAGGGCTATTTGAATGAGGTCTTAAATGAGATAAGAAAATGCCTTGCTAGAGTTTCATGGAAATAATGCAATAACTGGTGATCAACATTTAAAATCCTTTTACAATATCATCAAATATTATGAATTTGAATATGAATATGCGTGCATTAAATTATTTATGCACATTTTGGAAGATTATGCATGTGATTAGTTCAACTCCCTTCCCCAAGGATGTATTGACTCATGAGAAGAGATGTAAAATGTTTTTAGGATTTAATATGGTGAAAGGATTGACCTAAGGTTTCTCTTAGCCACTTTTGAAAATATCAAGAAAAATAATAATGAGTGTGTGTAATATTTTAACACCCAATTCAACAAATCCATGATATAGTCGCCTAAAAACATTAGGCCTAGTGACACTGCATGCCTGATAAAGTATTGAGATGCCTTTGATAAAAAGGCTACTTACTACTTGAGGGATAAGGCCCCTATAATTTTTTGGTTTGATTTAAATATGGCCATTCAAATTGAGAATAATATCAAGGCTATGGGAAAACATTTGAATAAATGCATTGATGTGAATATGGTTAATCCAAAAAAGGTACAATCCACTAAGACTATGAGCTTGGAAGACATTGTTAAGACTTTAGCTTATGTCATCAAGAAAATGTTGTATAAGCTAGATTAAGCTAAGAAAGGCATTCATAATGTGTCTACTAATCAAGAAAGGGTTCTAAATCTAAATCAAGCTTAGAGGGGACCTAATTTTCACAATAAAGATGGTGACAGAGGAAAGAGGCCTATAGTAGATGAGAGACCAAATAGAAACCATGGGAGAGGAGCTGGGAGGGAAGTGTTTGATCCTTTTAATGTCAAGTTAAATGCCATGATCTCTAATTTGTATATTGATTGGTTTGTTTTCCATACTTTCTATGTGATGTGGTTGAGGTAATCGATAAATATCTAAGTGATCTTAAAGATGCATCATTTGATTATGAGGTTTTTATGTTTTATTTTCAAAGTTCATGGAATAAACTAAAAATTCCCATGGAATTTGGGGCTGACATAGGGGTTGGCTAATTGTGGAGTGTTGTTGAATTGAAGTGTGCCCCAACTTTTGATTCTGAATATGATGTTAATGTAGTTCAAACATATGAGTTGCCTATGCATGATTTTGATCATTTAAGGTCCATGATGATCAAGAAGTATCTTGAGGGAAATCCATCAGATGAGGATAAAAGGCTTTTTATTAATGCAACAACTACCCAAAAGAGTGAGATTAATTTGATAAGTAGGAAACTAGGCATAGTTCCTCAAGATAATGTTCCCATACATCCAAAGGTGGGAAATGTAGGCAAGGAAACAAATAAAGTCATGGATATCCTAGAAGCCACCAAGAAAGTACCCATCGCTCAAGCTTCTAAATCTAGGGAGTTTCTTAACAAGGGAAATAAGATGCATATGTTGTCTAGTATCCTCGAAGGGTGGTAATGAAGATAAATAGAAGCCCCCTCTAAAGACTACTACCAAAGTTCCTAACCCACTCCCTAATTTAAATAATTATCTCCTAGCCAAGTCTTCTATCACACTTCTTATGAATACACCCCTTCCCTAGTATAATGTTTATGACATGGCCTAGGTGTTGAGTCAAATAATGTTCATTATGCTACTTGTCAAATTTATATGAATTCTTAAACATAGAAGAAGGGATTTTAAATTTTTGGAATTTGGAGGAAGTTAGTTGCCAATGAAATTGAATTACCTCAAGTGCCTTGGGAAGATTATGATGAGCATGAGGAAGCTATTGAACTTTACACTGAGGTCTATTTAGGAATAGCATTGGTAGAAAGCTAGTTGGATGTGGATCCATTTTTCACAACTTTAATGAATAATGGCATGATAATACACAACTGCATGTTTGATTTTGGTACTTCCTACAATGTGATGCCACTATGTGTTCTAAATGAGCTTGCGGTGAAAACAAAATCTACCTTTAGAAAGTGTTATTCCATGGATTCTATGTAGGTGTTAGTTTTGGGACAAGTTAAAGGGGTGGTGGTGTAATTGGTAGTTCACCCTGATAAGTTATTAAATATAGATGTGGTAGTTATGGATTGCCCACCTAAATGGGGAATGTTGCTATCGTGAAAATAGACCTCCAGTATGGGTGGAAGTGTACAGATGGATATTTCTTATGCCACTATTCCTTTGGAGGGAAAGATGGTCAATCTTCATAGAGAGTCTAAGATACTACATATAATTGAGGATCTAAATCATGCTCTGAATGAAGTGATGTGAATCAATGTCGAGCTAGGTAATTTTTTTGGGAATGTTGATGTTGCTAATTACTCAGATGGCCTCAATGAAGTACTTGAAAAGGAAGATGTGATCTAGAAATTGTCCTTTGATGGAGCCTATTCTGAATCTAGAAATGGATTAAAGGTAGTCTTACATGCCCCTAATGGTAAGTGTTATATGTTTTCGTTTCATCTTGATTTTAGGTACACCAACAATGTTATTGAGTATGAGGCACTTTTACTTGGATTGCAGATCACATAGAGACATGGTATCAAGTGCATACTTGTCATGGGTGATTGAAAATTTGTAGTTAAATAGATTCACAATGCGTATGCCACCAAAAGTAAGAGACTGAAGTAATATCAGAATGCCACTTGGGATTTTATTGAACATTTTTGTGCATTCAACATATCTTATCATGTTAGGGGTCTCAAGCAAGAAGCTAACAAGCTTGCAGGATTAGGTACTTACTTTAATATTGTATATCAAAACCCTTGCTATTAATTTGAGGTGGGATTTATTGTTAGACCTTTAGTTTTAGACAACATTTGTCATTGGAAAGTGTTTCAGGATGATGATCAAATCAAAAGATTCCTAAATTGTGGAGCTGAACTCTATGGTTAGCTCATAGACTTGGAACCTATGGTTCAAGTTTGTGGTGGAAAGGAGACTTATTTTGGAAAGGACATCATCTAATTGATGAAAAATACTATCCCAAAGGGATTGGTTAGTCTGGAGGTGTCCTTTGATGGAGTGGATAGAGTCAAGTTGAGAGATTTATTCATTTCAAAGGATGTAATGGAATGTAATTTGGGTTCACTGGAAAACCCAAGGAAAGTATGGTTGGGTACTCACTTGAGTGCAGATGAGAAAAAGGCTTACATGCATTTATTTAATGGGTACCAAGACTATTTGGTGTGGTCTTATTCTAAGCTAAAAATATATAGGGAAGATCTTTTCTAGCATATCATCCCATTATAACCTAATATTAAGCCTTTTTGATAAAAGCAAAGACCCATTAATCCCATCTTAGCCACCAAGATGTGGGAAGAATTAAAAAATTTGAGAGATGGGGGTATTATTCAACCTATCTGATATTCATCCTAGGTTACAAATCTATTCCCTATGTGGAAGAATAATGGTAACATCCACCTATGCATGGATTTCAAAAATTTGAATAAGGCTTCTTGAAAAGATATTTATCCCTTGCCAAATATGGATAACTTGCTACAAAGTGTCATCAAATCTAAGATAATTTCCACTTTGCATGGATTCACTAGGTACAACCAGGTTGTATTAAAATAAGTGGAGAGATCCAAGAACATGTTCACAACCCCATGGGGTACTTATGTATATATGAGGATGCCCTTTGGTCTGATGAAGCTAGTTTGATGTTATAACAAGTAATAGACGTCACCTTTTTAGGGATAATTAATAACTTTATTGTTTTATATCAAGATGATATCACTATATACTCCAAGAGTAGGGATGAGCACCTAAAACACCTGGAGAAGGTGCTAATTAGATGTAGGGAGTTTGATATTTTTCTCAATCCCAGAAAGTGTCATTTTGGGGTATAGTAGTCCAAGTTGTTGGGATATATTGTGTCCAAATAAGGTGTTATGATTAACCTAAGAAGGTTTGAATCTCTTGATAAAGTTCCTATCCCACAATCCAAGAAGGGGATTCCATCTTTATTTAGATGGATCAACTTTGTGAGGAGGTTTGTGTCTAACTTTACAGAGATCACTTTGCCTATCAACTCCCTATTGAAGAAAGACCAAGATATCAAGTAGGAGGAGAAGGCTATGAAATCATTTAGTGATATCAAAAGAGCACTAAAGTATGCTCCTATCTTGGCTATCCTTGGTTATGACAAACCATTTCAAGTGTTCTCCTTTTCATCATCCCACATTTTTGCTATTATTTTTTTACAAAAGAATGATGATAGACATGAGTAGCCTATAGATTTCTTCAAAAAATCTATGTAAGGCTATGAAATAAGATACACTATTATGGAAAAACATGCCTTTTCCCTTTTGAAAGCTATCAAAACATTTATACCTTATATTCTATGTTCTAAGATCACTACTTACATCCCTCATACTATGGTCAAGGATATTTTAACCCAGATTGATGTATCCAGTAAGCGATGTAGATGGGTCAATAAGTTACAAGAGTACAACATGGATGTCTAAACCACCAATTTAGTAAGAGGAATGGATTTTTCCAATCTTATGGCTGAGACTAGTTTACAAGATATTGAGATATGTGATGTTATTCTAAACATCAAAGTTTATTTGACTTAATTTAGTACATCTCTGTGGTATAAAGATATTGTATATCACTTAAAAAATTTGAATTGTCCCCCTGAAATGAGTAAGAATCAAAGGAGGACTCTTATACTTATGTCCCAAAAATACATTTTGATCGAGGATGGGTTTTCATGGAAGAATCTAGATGGAGTTCTCTTAAGATGTGTGCTGGAAGAATAAACAACTGACCTGATTGAAGATTTCCATAGTGGAATTTGTGGTGACCATTTTGCACCCAAGGTTACAACCCATAAAATCTTGAGAGTTGGTTATTGGTGGCCATCATTGTCTAATTATGTTGATCTAAAGGTCAAGAGATGTGAAAAATTCTAGTGCTTCACCAGGAGGTAGAAATCTTTAGCTTCTCTTTCATTATAGCCTATAAAAATTGAGGGCCCATTTAGGCAATGGGGAATGGATTTTATTGGAGAAATTTATGATTCGTCAAGTGTTGGGCATAGATAGATCCTAGTTACAATTGATTACTTCATGAAGGGGATATAGGTGATTCCCATAAAGAAAGCAACACATCAAATAGTCATATATTTCTTGTTGAACTAGATTATTGACAGATTTGGTATCCTTGAAAAGATTATTATTTACAATTCCATGAGTTTTAGAGCCAGGTCTTTGGTAGAAATGTATAAGGATTATGGGATTAAATTTACATATGATTCCAATTATAATCCACAAGGAATGGACAAGCTGTATCAAGTAACAATAACTTGCTCAAGATTATTAGGAAAATATTGGAAAAAAAAAAAGTGGGGTGAGCAATTGAAGTTTGCTTTATGGGCAAATAGGATCATGCCCAAGAGAGCCATAGGTAGAAGCCATTTTGAGCTTATCTATGGAGCTCAGGTTATCTTGCCTATATATTTGCACTTACTGACCTATCAACTCATGTAGCAGTTGGGTGATGTAGATCTAGGAGAATATGAACAAGTCAACCACTATGAGAACTGAATGAACCATATTATTGAGCTTGATGAAATTAGAAGACAAGCCCATGAAGGACACATAAAGTTCAAAGAGAAGTTTAAAAGGATTTTTTATAATAAATTTGATCCAAAAACCTTTCAGGTAGGCAATTTGATTCTACTCTAGGATAAAAGGAATGAGGAAAATAGAAAGCATGGCAAGTTTGATGCCTTATGAATGGGTCCATATTCTATTAATTGTTAAATTGGGGAACATACATTTTTCTTGAGAGATTTAGATGGAAAAATATTAGAGATGTCAATTAATGGTAGGCACTTAAAGTATTTTTTGGATTAGGTACATCGTAACTTGTGTATATGCGTATTATATTGTATAGTGTCTTGCTACCCAACCTTGCAGGTTTTGTGATACCCCTTGTCTTGGACTCTATTTTTATGTCTTTCTCTCTTTTTATTTGGGTTCATGATCTCATTTTATGAGTTTTCTATGTTACCCTAAGGTTTTCAAATATGATTAATTATGACTCTTTAGCCCAATGGATTTACATCAGTCTTGTTTTCAGAGGTTCTTTGTACACTCGTGGGGAGGTATGTATCCCTAGGTGAGAGCCAATGTTGGTGTCCAAAATCACACTAGGTAATTTTCGGGCCCTTGAAAATTATATCTATCATCACATGATTTTTCATAAAATTAAGTTCATATGAGATTGGTTATGTCATCTATGTTGACTCTCATCTAGTAAGAGATGTTTGTGAACTTTCCAAAGGCTACTTTAGGTATGACATGATACACTTGATCTAGTTCCAAAAGGTGTTCTTCACTGGGTAAGTTTCTCTAGTATTAGTATGTAAATGTTTATATGTGTACATTATAGGGTTACCTTAAAGGAAACAGGAGAAGCTTTGTGTCCATGGAGGAAATGGCCCTATTGCACATTCAATAGTTTTGATGATTGAAAGATTTGAATTGTTTTTAGGTGCCAAGGGAATCTTTCTCTCCTCCCCATTGTAAAATTATGGTGCAAAGGTGAGTAAATGATCAATATTTTGAGCTCATGTTTGACTAAGACACATGGTGAATCTTTAGGGTTTTTAATTTTTGGGTCCTTTTTAATCAGTGTCCAACTTAGTTTTGTTAGTAAGGTGTATAAAACTCTCAGGGGCTGAGTATCTAAATAAGTTAGATTGATGCATATGACACGTGTCAATGTTTTAGGATATTTTAAATTGCAATCCTTTTATAAAGATCACCCCACCTTTTTTTGGGGGATCATGGTTCAAAAAGTCTTTGAGGTACGAGCATCTAAGTACGTAAATAAGATTGGAGACACATGGTAGGCTCTCGATGACGTAAAGAAGATTGGAGACACATGGTAGGCTCTCGATGATTAATGAATAATGGGTCTTTTTTAAATATTTCCTCACTTTGAAATTAGGTAAAGTTTAAAATGGTCCTTAAAGACTAGATGCTTGAGATAGTGACGCATGACATTCTTTTGATCTATTCAGAATTTTGGTGGTATCACACTAATGTACCAAAGGTAATGATAATGGAGAAGGTGAAAAAACACCTAAGAATATACGAAGGTGCTACAAGGTAAAGTCTTACTTAATCAGGCCTACATGTCATAAAAGAAAAGCATCAACATGCTTCCCTCCATTTTTCAAAAATGGGTCACTAGAGTAATAAATGTGGTGGTTGTTGATTAGTCATTTATATTCAAGGCATTAATGGTAACCTTAATCTTAATGGGCAAGAGATTATAACTAAGTATTTATCTTCATTTTGAATTAACCCTTTGCATTCAGAGTGATATTTATGCCTTCAAGCAATCTATGCTATAATTGCGATCACAAGTATATTCCACAAGGTTTTTCTAGCTCCATTTGCATGCAACCATCATGATTACTAGTAAGTGCTCCTCAATTCTCTAGTGTTGTGAAGGTGAGTTTTGATGTGTTTAGAGAATAGTTACTATGATTAATTTATTCTAAGCTTATAATTTGTGTACTTTATGAGTCGAGTAGCAATGGCTTCATCCTCTACATTAGTGAAGAGTAGTATCACGTCTATCCTAGATGAAATTATAGACAAATGTTTAGAAATTAGATTTTGTGGCCCTATTGAGTGTTTTGTAGAGACCAAATCCCCTCCTAATTGTTTCCAATCTTAGCATGAACTACATGGTCCCTAAAATAGTATTCCCTCTAGTAGCCCCATATCTTGAACTAGTTATTACATGTGCTAAGGTTTATCAACTAGATACTAGGACTATTATACATGAGAGCTAATGAGTTGTGTGATGATTTATAGTTGAGTACCTTAGTGTTATCCTTGGAATCCCTCCTCAACCTGAGATCATCACACTTACTCTTGAAGAGTTACAACAATATGTAGACACAAATGAAAAGATGATGTGGGATATTGTTAATTTATACTAGCTATCTAGGAAAAGGCAAAAGTTTTACTAACTATCAAGGAACCTAAAATTGGTGGAGTTTAATGAGTTTTCCCAATATGTGATCACCATGCTTACCAAGATCTATGGGTTGCTCACCATAGAGAAATTCAAACCATGGATATTTTTGATTGTCATGTGCATGTTGGAAGGGAAACCATCTTGAGCAATAATTTGCATAACCAAATGATGCAATTACATAATTCCATTTACTTGAGGGAGAAATTAGTAGGTACCTTCTATATGCCATCATAATTGATGTATAGCATGGTACATAATAGGACCTTCCTGAGTCTCACAAAGAACCTCTCAAGGTTGAGGATATATGATATTTACCTAGAGGTCACATTGGAGGCTTCAAAAATAACTTCTACAAGGTGTACAATTATTTCTTCAACACCTTGATGAGTTTTTTCTTTCCTCTAAGAAGCCTAAATAGGATGACCAAGATGTCTAGGGAAATAATTGATAGATTTGGTGCATCTTACATTTGGTTTAGGACTTTCACATATATTAGGATGAGTAGTTATTTAAGGGCCCCTCAGAAGCTATCATGATATGTTGAAGATAAGGTGGCCATTATGGAACTCTATAGTTAGATGGTGTACCTACATGAAATGAGTATGGCCAAGAAGGTAAATAATCCTTTCATGTTCCCAATAGAAATAAGATATTATACATGTCCTTCTATAGCTAAGGTGAAAGGATTGGAGAAATAAATGGACATTTATATGATTACAAAGATGTCACCAAGGCTAAACTATGATATTAGGTGGTTAGTAAATGTTATAATGGGTGTAATATTACACCATTCACATTATTAGGACATATGGTCTGAGTTCACCAAAGAGGAGAAGGTAAGGAAAATTAATTACATAAGGATCATGTTGCAAGAAATACTTTCTTACAACATTACTCCCATCCCCAAATATATGAAAGATGATAGAATGACTGTGGAAGCAATGTACATGAAGGAAAATATTGAAGTGCAACCCATAACATAGGTGGATTTTAGTGCCCTAGAGAGTGAATCCATTGCATGGAGGGTCTTTCCACTTATTAGAAGGACATTCAAGTAGCTGAAGAAGCATGGGATCAATCTTGGTTCATATGACACCCTAGCCCTCCAAGAACATAAACAAGTAGCAAAGCTAAAGGCATTTCTACCAGTAGACACAAGTGATCCTCTAGCATCATCAGTAGTAGTTAAAGGAAAGGGGAAGCAAAAGGCTAGTGCTATCGACTTATCTAAGAATGTCTATGTAGAGTCACTAATAGATACCCAATCTAAAATAGGTATGTCATTTTCAAAATTGACTAGCCTAACTAAAAATTAGGACAAGATAATCATAGGGGAGGTGTAATTAGTGAGTACTACCCCCATATCCATCTCAACTAAGGGAGCCCTCATGATGCCAATAGCCCTATTAATTTCTCCACTTGCCCCACCTACGTACCAGCCAAAATTTGGTCTTCCCCAAAAAACATACACTAGGAATATGGGAGGGGAGGAAGAGTTAGAGTAGGTAAGGCCCAAGAGGGCTAAGAAATCATTACAACCTCTAATGGGGAGGCCCAAAAAAAAAGGAAAGAGGTAATGTTTAAGGACCTACCCCCAATGGATATTTTGATGAATTAGCAAGAAGAGAGGTCATCATATACCTAGAAACTAAAGGATATGAGTGATGAAGAAGACTCAAATGAGGAAATTCTAATTGTCAAAATGATGAAGAAAAAATAGGCCTTAACTCTTCCCCAAGTGAAAACTAGACACTAGACTCTAAGGGAAAAACCACAAACCCCAGTGAAGCTCCTAGTTGTAAGTTTATTTCAACAATAAGAACCACTAGAGGTAGGATTAAAAGGTGATGAGGAAGATGTTTTGGCCTCAAATGACCCTTTATCCTTTGATGATGTGTTAAAAGTTAGGTTTGAGGTAGCCATAGAGGTTTAGGAGCCCTAATAAAAAGAGATGGTCTCTTAAGACATGGATACATTTTTGGAGAATGTTATTACCCAACCGCCAAGACATTTTAAGGGTGGTGAAGTTAAAGATATACAAGTGTTTGGGAAGAAAGTTGGGGTGAATTTGGCACAAGAAATACATATTCCCACTTGTATTGAAAAGGTGGAGGTGCATGGAAAAGAACAAACAAGTGTCACAATGGTTGTTAAAGCAACACTAAGTGTCATATCCCCCCTATAGTGTCAAGATCGACACCAAAGGTGGGAGTTGGTGTTCAAGAGGGTAAGGAATCAAGCCCAAAAATGTGTATCCCTACCCCTTTAGAAGTAAACAAATGAGTGGATAAAGTGATTAGAACTACTGAGGGAGAAACCTTAGGAGGTACTACTATGATTGAAGTACCCTGAGACTTATTTTCTCATGTCAAAGTCCATGATCCTATAATATAAGGCTTAAAGAAGTCAAAGCCATTATTAGTGAAGAGTTACCTAAAGTTGACAAGGAGGACACCATAACTTCTTCCATCTAGGGTGGCCAACCCAGTGGAGAAGACAAATTGGTTGTGAAACATTCTACTAAGACCACAAAATAGGGGAGTTTGATTGACAAGTTTCTCTTAGGATCCCCATAGCTTAGAGTATGTTTTAAATTCTTGGAGTAGGTAAAACTAAGAAAAGAGAGGGAGAGAGGATCTAATGAGAAGATTGATGATTTAGAAAGTGGTGATGAAGTTGATAAAATTGTGGTAGGCTCATATCTTGCTCTACTGACACTCTCATTAGTAAATATTCTAATGATTCCTCCATTCAATACATCGAAGGCAACCTTAAGATCTTTGACTCTAATGGGGTTCCAGACCAAGCTTATTATGTGGATGAAAGATAAATAAAAGACAAATAATTTATAATGAGTAAAAAGGGGGATATTAATGTGATGAAAATTTCCTAGGCATACAAGGCCAAGCCTCCAAAAAGGTACAAGACACACTCTTGAACCACCTTTATTTAGACAGGAGGGAGAATATAAGAAATGGCCATTTGGCCACTAAGAGCTAAAAAGAAAGATGCTCCCCTTGAGATTTGTGTAGTGTACAAATATGATCTAGGGGAGCCATCAAAGAATGGGATCAAGCATAGCTTTCAAGTCATAACAAGCATGGTGTCTAATTGAATATATAAGGATAAATCTTTAATGGAGGAGCTAAAGGCATAAAACTAGGCTATAATCTAGTACTTAAAAAAGTTACTGAGTGAGCCCAAGGTAGTTACCCCAACTACAAGTAAGGTCACTAATACTCATATTCTTTTCTTAGTTACACTATATCTTAGATGAGGTGAATATTTCAAGGCTATAGGATGGGCTATTGAATACTGGTAAAAGGACAATACAACCCAAGTCAAGGAAATATTCCACTCAACACTAGAATGCTTTGATGACATACTAGATAAGTAAGGAAAATGTCATTATCAGATGTTCATTTATGATGTAGACATCAAGAATTAAGAAAATCTTAGGTTGAAGATGGATGAAATTTTCAATGTGAGCAAAGATATTTTATAATAGAAAATATCATCTCCTTAGATGATCAAAAACAACCCAATGAATATCAACTAGTGTTTAAGCATTGATTGTTAGTGCTTAAGGATGGTGCCTTCAATTTGAAGGGGGAGAAGAAATATCTTGAGATTGCAAACAAAAATTGAAACTACCTTGAAAGCAATGGTGAAATTTGATGGTGAAAATGACATGATGGATGATGCACTAGATGTTTCCCTAAGAAGACTCATTGATGCACCTCATGGATCCTTTGAATTTCACAAGATTCAAGAACTAGTATCACTTGATAAGTCATGTGACCAATTAAAATCACTAGTTAGGAAGAAAAAACTAATGCTCTAGAAGTTCGATAATTGGCTTGAAGAATATGATGTCAAATTCAAATACCAAGCAAGCCCAGACTAGAAGATTCTTTCCACCATGATCAAAAGGTACATGGCTTACAATAATAGGTTGGCAAAAGGCTTTGTCATTGATGTTGATTTGATAATGTGAATGAATAATTTAGCATTTGATGAGCTAGAATCATAATGTTTTATTTCCTTCCTTCTTTCCTTCTCATATTTTCGTCTTCTCTTATTCTTTTTGTTTCATTTTTCTCATTTCCCATGGGGAAACCATTGTAACTTACCTATTAGTGGCACACCCCTTTATGAGTTGGTTTTGGTTTAAGAAAGGGACATTTTTTGTTTATTGCGTAAGTGGACAAAGGTTTGTTTTGTCCCTTGTTAGAGTGCTCTCCACATGTATAACTATAAATATTCTATCATAGTGGAGAATTGATCTTGTCATCATCATAAAGGCATGAACATAATCCAAGGAATCATGTCTATTACACTAATAAATAGACTCCAAGCCTGAGAAATATTTTTCCATCTAGAGCATCTTCAAGAATATGCTAGGCATAGCTAAAATTGTATAAGTAAAGTGGGAATGTCTCTTTACAAGGGTTGGTCAAATTTTTGAATATAGAGATATAGATTAGAAGAGTTTTCATTATATGACTTATCTAGTGCCAAATTGATTTCTATTTGAAAATCATTGGCAAGTTTTGAGAGCATTAATAATGTTTCCTTTGTTACAAATTTCCTTTATATAGTGTCATGTTATGTAAATTATAATACATGTTGCATACAACTTTGATTCAATTGATTAATGTAGTTTGTTCATGAGTTCTTGTTCCTACTAGTTGTTTAAGTATAATTCTATGTTCTACTTGATTTGGAGATTGGTTATCTAATATATTCTCCTTTATGGTAGTCATTTAAGGCTTATATCTAGAATATAAAATCCTTTCTACTTTGAGATTTTAGAATAGAGTGTTGATGGTCTTTTAGGGGTAGTCATAGGCATATGAATTCAAATAAAAAGAATTTTCAAAAGGTTATAGATAACATTGTCTATAAGTTGTTATGGAGGATCTTTTGTGCATAATCCCATTTCATCTATTTATAAGCTAGAAATCACTTGTTAAATGAAGATATTATAACTATGTTGTGAAATTTTTCTCGCTCATAAGTAAACCATCCACCTCTTTTATTTGAAGTATTCCTAATTTTAATCTCATCCTACTTAGTGAATAATGTACTATTTTCATATTATAAGTTTTATGTACCTTGAGAATGTATGAGACCCTGTGTATGAAAAATACATTTGTTGTGTGTGCTTCATGCGTAAACATTGTAATCTTTCCATCTTTCCATTTTCACTATGACAATCATTAAGAAAAAGATGCAGTTACTTCTTCATTTGTCTCAAGTAGCCTGTATGTGGTACAAAGCATTTGTACATTTTGTGTGACAACCTTGTGTGGATGAAACGTATGAGTTTGGTTTTGATTTGATCATATTCACCTCATGTTACTAATAATCCTCATGAATATTGAAGTTTAAAACTCCTTCATGTGAGTAGGTTACATTACTAGGTTCTCTCACCTTGGTTAAGGTAGAGCCAAAAGTAGCAGGGAGTTGACCATACCCTTTGTACATGCTTATCAATCATTTTTTGTGTCTAGTCCATAATAGGTGTTAAACCCTCCCCTAGATATAAAAACATATAAGTGGGTTTTTCATCTTTGCTTATCATCTCTTCCTTTTTAGGTGATTAAAGTTAAACTATAGAGGTGTATAACTAGGAACCAACATAGGGTATTGAAATTTCTTTTGAAAATGAACTCTAAATCATGTCCTCCCAAAGCTCCTACCAGTTCACATTTCTTCACATCATCCGATGTAACCCCTTTTACAATCCATTTCATCTTACATATGACTAAGTATTATTCTAGATTTTAAGATACATCATACAAAATTAAAGTTACAAACATACCTACATGAAGTGCCATATTTGATGGATTGTTAGTTGTTACTACAAGTGTTTTAATACTAGTAACTATAACTGCAAGTGTCTACACACTAGTCGTTACACAGTTGAGGGACTATGTAGTGGTTACTTTGCCTATAGGATACTTCACACTATTATTTTTAGGGGTAAACATGAGTTATAATTCCTTTAACTTATTTATTTCTAAATCTTGTTTAGTTTTTGTATTGATCCTTCCAATCTTATTGATAAAGGAATCAAACTAGCTTCAGTTAGTTTATTTCTATGTACCTTCTATAGATAAATTAGGCTTGGGAGATGTGTACTCTTGATATTAATGATGATTATTTCCAACTTCTAGATTTGAAATTGAACTTGTAATACTTTTACCTTCAAATTTAAAATTTTTTGAGTAACTTTCCCTCTTAGTTCCAACAAACATTCTCTCAATTAACTGGGACCTACCTCTACTTCCTAACTAATATACCTTAGCATCTTTTATTCTATCCCTCTTTCTCATATATCCTTTCTTCATATTCAACATACCTTTATATTTCATTAACTTTTACACCTCATTTCAGTAACCTTTCTTCTCTAGCAACTTTACCTTGCACTTCTCCAACTCTAGTAACTTCTACTTTACTCCTAGTCGTACACATAGTTGCTTTAAGTTCACTTTTATTATTCCATCTTATTTACTATTGTAGATCTCTTTAGAGTCCCATAATTTTATTTTCACTTAGAGTATTTTCATCTTCCATTTTCTAAGACCAATTTTAATTTCCTCTTACTCAACTCCTCATGATCCACTTTATCTTGAATGCACCCCCATGGTTCCTGAAGTGACTACTACATATTGGTTGGAGTAGGCACTGTGGCCTTTTCCACAACCAACATCTTGATCAACAAGGGTATCCACTAAAAATAGTTCCCTTTAATTACTTAAATAAATTAATCATGTGTAGTCTTAAAATCTATATATCCTTATACTATGAACTCTATGATATAGCTGTCAATCATAATCTTCATCCAATAATCTACTGCTTGAGACTAGTTCGTGTCTAGATTAAAATCCCTATAGCTTGTCCTAAATCACATTTATAATTTCTATTCTCCTTAGACTAAATAAATAGTATTCTAATTTGGATATCCATGAAGATAATAGTCCAGACAATTCACACAAGAAAATTTCATAGATTTCACCATAAATGTGATCTTGAATAATCTCCTCTGTACTCTTTCTATCTCTTAATGATTATTCCTCTACAAAATTATTAATTCTATCATCTATCCATCATTATACATCTCTTAGCCTTGAAAACCATTGTATTATAGTTCATCCAATTTGGTTACACACTCACCACACCATTGTTAGCATAGGTTCCTAGAGTTACACCAAAACAAATTAATTGTCGGGATAACTTTCACACTAGAGAGCATAATAGGTAACATAGAAATGGAAATAGTATAGGCCACATACAACATCTTAAATCAAACTAAAGATTAGGGTGAAACATCTATGTAATAAAACATGACCATAGTTTGTATAGCATTAGATTAAAAAGTAAAGTATAATAGAGTACTTGACCATGTATACACCATACATAAAAGAAAATAATTGAAAACCATAACAAGATAATTTATATTAATCTCTATCAATACATTGAACCAAATTATATTACATCAAATTACTATATATAGTATTTTATAATCTTGAGTCACTTCACCTTCTAACCTTTTGAGAAACAAAATGAAAGACCCTTCACATTCTCTAATTATTTAATTAGACTTTCAAGGCCAAATACGTACAAAACTATACAAAAGACAAAATAAAACATTATACACATGTGTTTATCTTATATATTTTGTGGTTTTATGAAGCTCCATTCTATGTCCAACAATTCACATGAATTTTTTATTAAATCCATAGATAAAAATATATTGTGCTTATTGTGGTGCATCTAGAAGACACCAAACAAAGTATTGCCTTGTCTTAGAGAAGTAGAAAAAGGAGAAACTAATGCACAATGTGAATATCGTAAATGTGGAAATAAGAGATCATGTTTATCTACAAGCTAAAACTCAAAATAAATATAGGAAATAAGGGTTACCACTATTAGAGATGCCACATGAACCCTTGATAAGAAAATTCTATGGGATAGGTACTTAGATCCTTGAAATTAAAAGGTTTTTTTGGATTTTATAGACCTTTTAAAATTATTAAGCACTCTATGCAATGAATACATATCACATAACATCAAAAACCTATTGCATAATTTATTAGACTACATAAAAAGGGGGACATGAAGGAACTAAAAGGGTAGTATGGTATGCAAAAACTAAGAATCCATGAGATGTTGATTTTAAGATGGATATTTAACTAGCTAGCTATGAAGTACTAACTGTTGTCTTTTTTTTTGGATGCATAACGAATATGATTCTTTGGTCCATAAGAGAGGCCATTAGATGATCTAATTTGAGCTACATTCCAATAACACTAAATCATGTAGATTATGGAAGATTAAACCCCATTAATAGGTCAAAATACATATAAATCAATGTTTTTGATCTCATTATGTAAGATTATCATTAATTCATTTGAATGAATACTAATGAAATGCATTACATTATGTTGATAAATAATAGGTGGAAATATGATGTTCAGATGACCATCAATATAGTAAAAAAATAAATAGATTCCCACTAAGGAGTTAATATTATAAAAATAACCTTAAAGAAATATAATAGTAATCCATACATCATTCTAAAAGATCCCACTTCACCATGTGAGTATGGAGATGGAAACTATTTTAAGGTTGGAACATAACAAAAATCATAGTCTATAATAACTAGATAGTTTACTAAATTCCCATGATAAATTAAATTGACTCCATAAATTTAGGATACAAAGACTTTCACATATAGACTAGTCAAAATCATGGATCAAGTTTTGTAGTTTCAAATGGAAGGGAAAATATCCCTCTCAGTGTGATCTCTGAAAAAATAGAAGTGTATTTTTTATATCAAATAAGTCCAATATATATTGACTATATAGAGCCTACTCATGAGGGCACTTTAATTTGGGAATATGCATCTTCAGTAAGTAGTTATTAAAACACCCAAATGCTAAATTAGGTGAGAGGGGGCCATAAAGTAAGACTAATGCAAATGGTTTTCACTATAGAGAGATAATTACCTCAATATTTTACTATCGAGGACCTGGGCCAATTTATTTATAGATTAGAGTAAAATATTCCAAATATAAATCAGTGAGTTAGTGTAATGAATTATGCACTAAATGGTGTTTATGTGACATGGTGGCTACTACATATGATAAATCAGTTGCACTAGGAAGATGTTTCCAAAGTTATGTGGTATTGATTTCAAATAGCACTTGTGTTCACCAATCAATAGCCATATTTCATAGAAGGATAATGAAATGAAATGTATATTCATAAATGTGTATATATATATGGTATTCAAAAGGTGTGGAACTCATATGTTGTGTACATATATTCATGTATACTCTAACACCCATTCGAACAACCTAGTACATGCACCAAGAATGTAGGTGAAAAACAAATACTCAAACATAAGTCCAATAAGATTTCATTCAAAACTTTGTCTTTGAAGATGAGAATCCCATGACAAAAATATATACAAAAATGATATATATATTTATATCATGGGAGAATATAGGATTTAATAAATGTGTAGGAATTTTATTCACAGTAAGAAGCAATTAGAGTCTTGAATACAACCCTTAAAATTTAAAAGTCCAACAATCAAAAATATGTTTTTTGGTGAAACCTCAAATAGGATCATGGGTAATGGTTAATAAAAAGAAGCCAATGGAAATAATAAGGACTTGGAATTGAAGTGTTTATTAAAACCTAATCAAGAGGTAGAGAATCTAAAAGCCAAAATTATACAGTAAACTTAAGATGCCTAACTACAAAATTTGCACATTTAGGATCAAGAAGGGTAGAGGACACTGTTAGAATATATAAAAATGAGTTCCAAAAGATATATCAAGAACTAATAAATAAAATAGTAGGTAACATTGGTAATTTGTATGTGCTAAAGCTTGTAACTTTGGGTTACTATTGGACAAAACAATAGATATTAGAAGGTATTTAATTATTGTGAGATTATCAAGATGTGTTTCAAATGAAGTTTTCATAACTCAAGGGAGTATACCTTTAATTGGGAGAGATGAACATATATATTAGAGTGCACAAGGCCTATTAATAAGTACCCATATAGGATAAATCCCATTATGAAACTTAAATTTAGTGTTAAAATTGATCAAATGTAGGAAGCAAAGAAAATTTATCCAATAGAAAAAGAAGATTGGGTAAGTCTAATGGTGGTTCAACCCAAAATGTGATGGGATATCCAAGTATGTGGAGACTACTAGGAATTGAATGATTTCTTAGTTAATGACCCATTTTAAACTACCTTCAAAGATGAAGTTCTTGAGTCAGGTGTATGGAATGATGTCTATTCCTTCATACATGGATTTAGTGGTTCTAATAATATACTAATCATTACTTAATATTAGGATAAAAACACCTTTTAAATATAATGGGGTTCCTTCACTTATAAGGTAATGTCATTTGGTATAAATAATGATCATGTTTATTTCTCTAATGTTGCAATTGTGTTCAAAGATTTCATCCTTATTTTTCAGAAGACTATCTTGATGATTGGGTTTTATTATATATATTTAAATAACACTTATCTATGTTATGACTCATTTTATAATGAATATGAGCTCTACTCATTGATTTTAATTTTTATTTTTTTTTTGTACTTTACACCATTAGGTGTTCTATTGACTTACATAGTATACAACAATGGTATTTTGGTGGATCAAGCAAAAATCATAATCATTGTGAATATGCCACTTTTTGAAATCTATATGAAAGTGTGATATTTCATGGTAAATACAATATATTAGCTCTATCTCATCAAATTTTACATACTTATATATTCCCAAATGGAGAGAATATAGTACAAAGATATTAAATTTGAATGAACTACTAAGTGCTGGGTATCTTTTGTGGATTTGAAGAAGAGATTGGTAACATCCCCAATATTAGTGTTTTCTAATTGGATTAATCCTTTTATTGATCATTTATATTTTTTAGGAAATACATTAGGAGCTTATTGTCTCAAATAAGAGATTGTGATCCAGATCATCCCATTCACTTCACAAGTAGAAAATTTTCTACAATTGATAATAATTACAGTACTATAGAGTAAGAGGCCCTATCTATGATTTTTTTACTATAAAAATTTAACCATTACTAATTTAAAACACTAATTAAATTATTTGAAAATCATTAAAACCTATGAATATCTGGTAAATAAGCCCATACTATGTAGAAGTACATCTAGGTGGACAATGTTATTTCAATAATTATAGTTTAAGATCAATGTCAAACTAGGAAGATAAAATTTGGGACCATGTCAACTTAGCTTAATAATGAATGGTGAGGAGACAAAATAATTTCAATATGATTCACTTGATGCACACTTATTTTGAGTCTCTACAATTCTAGAGAATATGAAGGACATAAACAATCTCCTAAAACAAAGAGTTTTTTCTTCACACCATGTAGATAAATATAAAAAGTAGCTAATCACATGAAATATACCATTTATTATTATTAATTGGGTTCTATACAAGATTATTAAGGATGATGTGATATGTAGAGTATCCTTGGATCATGAGAGACCTCAATTACTGGCAGATGCACATTAGTGATTCGTAGGAAGAAATTTTTCAAGATAATTGACTATAAGGAAGATGTTGTAAAGTGGTTTATGGTATCCTATCATATTATAGGATGCACATAAAATTGAAAATGACCATGAAATTTGTTAATGAATATGAGGGTTGAATCAAGGGGATGAAATGATTATAAATCCAATGTTAGCATTAAAACCATTTAAATAATGGGATATTGAATTTGTAAAACCTATTAATCCACCAATCAAACAAAATATTTATAGATATATAATTACATAATGAGTCAATTCAAAAAATGGTTAGAAGTTAATAAGAAACTAATTTTTAGGTCCAAATACACAACCAAATTGTTTTAGGAGAATATCATAAATATGTTTTCTTATTCAGTGATGTTTGTTAGTGATAGAGGCACATATTTCCTCAATATAAATGTTAAGACCCTGATGGAGGAATTTATGATATGGCATCATAATAACATGAGTTATCACCCTTAAGCCAATGGTTAAGTATAAGCATCCCAAAAATTCCTTGAGAAAATCCATACAAAAATATTCAACATGTAAAGAGATGATTGGGAGGATCAAACTCCAATCATATTATGGGCATACATGACTAATTATAAACATGTGATAGGTTTCACTCATTTCTAACTAGCCTATGGAATGGAACTAGTTATGCCTATGAAATATATAGTTCCTATTTAGTGAATCATATTGATAATATGATGGGGAGATCTAGATTCACTTTAGGTAAGGTTTATAGATCTAATTTGTATTGAGTAAACTAGATAGAGAATGAGTTGGGCACAAATAATAAATAACCAAAGTCAAAAAACATGGCATGATTTCAATCTATAATATAAAGAGGCTACCTAGAGTATATAATAGTATTATATGATATCATATTTTAAGAACATCTAGATAAACTACACATTCAGTGGAAAGGACCATACATCATCTAAAAAGTATCAAGAAGGAACAATAATTCTAATGTAAATTCATGGAACCATCCTTGTAAGGCATGTAAATGGATGTAGGGTAAATCCTTACTACCAATTATATTTATTAATATCATGATAAAAAAAATTGATTGGTTGCTTAGTAGCCCCATGTAGTTAGTATTTTCTTTAAACTATTTTATTATCTTTTTGTAGGTTTGTAGTGTAGCTATGTGAAATGCAATCTATATATCGCAAGAAATCAAAATGTATTATAAAACTTCAATGTCACGTAGTATGAAAAGAAATTACCAAATAAATAAAAAGTGTAACATGAAGGAGAGTTAACATGGATTCAACATAGGGCCAATATGGGTTCAATCACTTAAGTCTGAGAATGAAGCACTAATAAAGAGGTTAATGAAAAATAACTTAAAATATTACATATTTCCCAAATTAGATTAATGTGTCAATCTCAAGTGATGTACAATAAATGAAAGTCATTAGAGATGAAGATATAATGTATCACATTAAAAAATCATATTTGATGAATAAATTCACTTATATTTATAAATTCCAATGGCATATCACAATAATAAATGACATTTAAATCATAGAGCATTACAATGCAAATACATATCATCAAATTCATTATGAATTATCAAATTAGTGTATGTCAAAAAATATATATCAGGGAGGGAATATAGATTGATATACCATTGAAATATTTTAGAACATGAGAACCTACAATTTTACCCTTAATCAACCACCTTAGTGTATATTTCTAAGGATTTCTAGAGCAAAAATAATGGATCGATCATATTTTTTGATACTTTTGAGTGAGATACATAAGGAAGATATGGGAATAATTGAGATATATAATATAATATAATATAATATGTCATGACCCAAACCCATTTTATTTTTATGAGGATACATATATAACTTTGTTTACATTAGATCCAATTGTTGGTGCAAAACCAAGTTCCCTAGACATGCAATAATAGCTATGAGATTCATATGCTAACCTTTTAATCAAGCCTCCAACTTTTGGATAACTTGACAAAGTGGGAATGAATTTGATAAGTAGGTATACTTAGGGATAAATTAACTTATCCAAAAATGTTATCTACATCAACATATCAACAATGGATAGGGAAATTGGGTGCTTTTTTAAAATTTAAATTAGCCGGTTCACAGGCAGGCGGGAAACTGGGCACTCTTTTAGAATTTGAATTAGCTGGTTCACAGGCAATCAAGAAACTAGTTGAGGAGAATCTCATAGGAGGTACAGACCCTAGAGGAACTTTAGGAGGTATTGAGAAGAATGTTGGGTCAGAATCTTTGGCCGATGTGGATAATGGAAAGTCTTCATGCGGATTTGATCCTTTTTGAGGGGTCTGTGTCCCCCAACTAGATTCCCCTTCTGCTTTTCATGTGTTGGGGAAAGAGCTCAAAAAGGAGAAAGATAATGTTGATTCTAACAAGGAAAAGTCCTCAGAAGGGCTGAAGATAAGGTTAGCAAAATGAAGGATGTGGTCATCTCTATTTGGCAAGAAACCTATTGGAAAATCTCTTTTCCCACCAGTGACTGCTAAGTCTTGCTGGGAGAAAGGTGAGTTTCAAGTTTTTATTCTAGATCCTTCCTCCATGGATTTCACCCTAGTGGTTAAATTTTTAGGAGCAAGACCAGATCTAGAATCTCTTACAAAAATCGTTAAAAGGAAATGGGTTATTCGAGGAGAGGTAGATATTGCACCAATGTTGAATGGTTTCTTCTTGTTTATCTTCAACTATAAGGAAGACATGAATACGGTTCTTAGTGGAGGACCGTGGTTTTTTGGTAAATTCTCTCTCACTATTAAAAAATTGGAACCTAACATGGATCTCTCATATTCTTTTTTCTTAACCACTCCCATTTGGGTTAGAATTCTTGGTCTCCCTTTAGAATTTTGGCATGAGGACACTTTTAAAGGTATTACCAGTTCTTTTGGTGAATTTGTGGCATTGGATAATGCTATGGCTACTAGAACCAAACTTCAAAGTGCCAGACTTTATGTTATAGTGGTAGACCTGAATCATCTCCTAGAAAATGTGGAACTAATATCCAAGCTTGGTAAAAAATCTCAAGAATTTTTTTTTGAAGATTTTCCCAACTCTTGCTATGCTTGTAAGAAACAAGGGCATCTGGTTAAAAATTGTCCCTCCAAAAGTAAAAATCATCCTAGTAGTGTTTCAGATGGGGAAAAGACCAAGGTCCAGCAAAAGAAAGTATGGAAACCCAAAGAAGATCATCACCAAGAATATTATAAAGCTCCACATGCTGAGGCGGATAAAGAGCCTTCTTTTGAAGATCCTAAAGATCCACATGCTAAGGCAGATAAAGAGCTTTCTTTTGAGAAAGAAGGACATGGTTTGCAATTAGATAGCATAATACCTAAATAAAGAATAGCTGATCTAATAGATCTATCAAAATAAATCATTTTCTATCAAAGGATAGAAGATTGATGGAGAGATGTAGATGATAAAATTGTGCTAGAGGAAGGTGAATTCTTGGCTGAAGTTGGAAATAAATCAAAGGAGGGAGATTTTCTTTTTTCTCAGTCCAGGGAGATCCAGGTGTTATCTTAGGCTGATAATGACTTTCCTTTGGATGAGCCTCCTCCCCTAGAAGTTTTGAAAGATAATGGAGAAAACTCAAAGCATAAACTAAACCAAAGAAAAAGGGTTGAAAAAAAGATCAATACTAAGGGGTTAGAAACTAGAAGCAGCAAAAAAGATCAGCAAACTAAGGTGAAACCTCTTGCTTCTACTCTGAATAAATTTGGAAAAAGAGCTGAACAACATTCTAAGGTGAAACCGGATGTTTGTTCCCCAGACAAACCTAGAAGAAGATCCACTTAGAAAACCAGAGAGCTAAAAAGTATGCAGAATATTGCTGATGGTAGGCAGGCAACTATTCTAGATTTTACCCCTAAAAAATAGATATAAAATCATTACTTGGAATATTAGGGGGCTGAATAGTATTCATAAACTGGATATTGATGATATCCCTGTAAAACTTGATTTTGATGCTGCTCTTTAATAGGTTTTAGGAATGCTTTTCCTGGTGGTTGTTAATGCTTTATCTTTTTTTATTATGTTAAAGGGTTTTAGGGTCCCTTCAAAACCTGATTTTATCGTAATCTAAAACAATGGATAGGGAAACAATATTTCTATCTCAAGGAAAATCCATCATGATGTATAAAATCAATAGCCATATGATTTAATCATACATAAGAAAAAAAATATGTTAGAGGATCTAGGGGAATCCCCACTAATATAGTATAGGATATTATCGTGTGATTTATCTCTTACTGTATTTTGTGCAAATTATATCAAACCATCAAAAGTGCATGCCAAGAAATGAAAAGAGTCATATATATTACCTATCACATGATCTAGTTGTATGATAATTTTGATTAGCTAGATTTCCTAATGGATGATTTGGTTTAAAACATATAAAATATATTTTCAAACATGTAGGTTTTCCAATACTAGTTCTTGGTATTATTGATCCCCTTCACACATTGGAAGTCTCCCAATATCCCTATTGTATCATATGGATATTTTTATTTAGTGATTGCCTTGAAAAATATTATTTAGACTAGAATACAGAAGTACTACACATATTTGGGACATATAATTTAATGGTGGATTGAATTATAAGAACTTATTGCATCACATACTAGGGTGCCCTTTAATGTTATGAAGTACCTCACACTACATGCAGTGGTTACAAAACTACATGATAGCATTAAAATTTGACCTCATGGGTTAGCCAAACCGTCATTCATTCTTTGATTATTCATCACCATGTTGGATGCATAGGAAAAAGTGCTAAAGAATAAAGCATTGTTAGAAATAAATGTGTAACCTATTTGATCTATTCCTCTAGGAGTGTAACAACCATTACCATAATAATGATAGGTGATAACATAGTAAAAATATAAGGTAGAAACCACTATGACTTATTCTAATAAAACCATAGGAAAACACAAGGCTATAGTACAAAGATCATCCTCTCCACCAAAGAAGCACACTCATAATACAAACCCATGGATCACTAATAAATATATACCTCACAGTACCATGAAGTATGATTTCAAGACAATAGGGGTTAATTTTTAGGATGTCTATAGCTCAATGTCATAGTACATAAGCAAAGACATATATGATGAAGAAGAGGATAAGGAATTATTATTGTGAAAGGTAATGAGAAGTTACCAATTATGAAAAAATGTCTCATCAATAATGTTTGTAGATATATCAACACCTCTTGAGTTTTTCATCATGGATACTTTCACAAAGGAGGAGGATAAAAAAATATTGCCTCTATCTTTTAGGAAAGTGCACCTGTAGCATGATTATAAGCAACAACAATGGCGCAACCATAGATGGTCATGAAACAAGAGGTAAAAGAAAGACATAATTGAAAAAATTAAGTCCCCAACAACTAATTATGTGAAAACCATGGTCACAAACAATGCCTTAGACTTATATTTTCATTTTTTAGAGAATGAGATCATTCGTTACACAAAAAATGGTGGATGAGAGTGAAGCTAAAGAAGAGAAAGTGATAGATCAGAAAACTACTCTAGAGAATTGTCAAGAAAAGCACTAAAAGAAAAATATAGTTCCACCTCCTTGAATTAATACTATGGTTAGTAAACATACAATGGTTATGTATTCCCCTTCCCATTCCCCTAAAAATTCACCCTCTTCATCCTCTCCATCTTCCCATTCAAGAGCTCATCTGAGTAAAGAATACATCACAACATAAGAAGAAGATGGGCATGCAAAAATAGAGAAAGTGAAGCCTCAAAAGGAGGTAGAGAACAAGGAAATAAAATTAGATAAGACAAAGATGAATAAATAATAATATAAGTGCAAGGCCAAAGAATAAGAAGAAAAAAGGAAGAAAAAAAGAGGGAAAGGAGTAGAAAAAGGAGGAAGAGAATGTTGTATAGATAAAGAGAGATGAAAAAAAAGAAGAGGAATAGAAGAAGAATAATAGGAGGAGAATTAGAAGAATAAATAACAAAAATAAGATTCAATAAGGATTGAGGATCAAGAAAATTATGCATCATAGGTGTCATAGACAAAGAAGGTCAAAATTGATGTAGCATGCAAGGAAGCTAAAAAGAAACAAAAGGAAATCATGCATAATTAATAAGAGGATAAAATGAAAAGGGTCAATGAACAAGATAAAAATTATGATGTGAAAAATCCAGATCAAGTAGTAAAACATGAAGAGGTAGATGTTAGCCAAATTTGGCTACCATAGGTTATTCTAATTTAAAACATGTTATTTAGATCACGTTTGAATTTTTTAATATCCTTGAAGGTATTTGTCATGTGCATATCTTGTATTTTCATGTTTATTTTTTTTGTGGTTTCTAGTGGTGATCAAGGTCCCCTAGGGTGGCATAGCCAAACTATAATTCATAGTCCTCAAGTGATTTTCTACTTGTTATAACTTGGTCCTTATGTATGTTTAAAAAATGTTAAGGTAATTGTTGACTAATTTGAACCCATATTCAAATTATTTAACACTAATTTATGTTAAAAACTTACATAATATCTCCTACTTCATAAATTTACACCATGGTCATAACTAAAGTCATAAAATATGTCTTAAACTAGTCACATTTATCTAGGTTTGTCTCATGTCATATTATTCCACTTTTTTCACTTTGAATGAATTTTATGGTTTTCCACTAAATAAAAGTTTTTGAAGGTGTAAGTTAGCTTATATTATGTCATGAAATGTTAGGGAGTGGTTTTTAAACTTAAAAATTGTAAGTTTAACATATAAATAAGGAGTTTAACTGGAAAACAAGCCATTTTTAGTTAGGTGTACAGATTCATAGTAGTCTTGGCATGTGTGTAAACTTTAATAGTGTCTGTTAAACTCCCCAAAATTCATATCCATGATAATATTTATTTTATAGTCCCAAACTTGGTGAAAACTATTTTATCTTTATTTTCACTCCATTCGGTAGGGCAAACAAGTCAACTATTTTGTAGCTGGTATGGATAGGAGGGACAAAGTTGAACTAAATGCTTTTGGTAGATGAAATTAATCTTAATTTAATTCCCTTACATGGAAATTATTTTAATATTGGTGGTATATGATTAATGAACCATATCTAATAATGATAGTAACTCCAAGTTGACTGCACATTCCTAACACCTTCAAGTTTTCTCATTTGTTTGGATTGATCTGATGTTTTCAAGTGATGTATGTGTTCTTTCAAAGTAGTTTCATCTTATTCATGTTGGTTTCAATCTATTTTTAATGTGTGAAACATGATTTCATAGGAAATATCACCCTCATTGTGTTATAAGTGAGTATTATTTCTCTATAAAACATGGTTTCATCAATTGTAATGTTTTATTCTCTATCATTGGCATCAACTCAAATATAATGTGCCTATATCTCTCCTCTCAAACCATGGAATATATTTTCTCCATGAAAGGATTGCCTATTAGGATTTCAACATTTATTGAGATGGGTTTCCAATACAATGGTTAAATATTTTCAGAGTCCTAGTGTTCACAGTCATCTACATCCACCTATAGGTATTTACAGAAAATGGAAGACCATCCAAAACACCAAGACATAGGTTGCATTAAATTCTATGACTTGAATGAGTTTATCAAGTTATACAAGGTCAAATTATAGATCTTAGACTAGTTAAATTAATGTTCATGGTTCAAGATTGAGGAAAGATGCAAAATTGGAGAATTTGCCTTATTTTCTCCAAATAAGGTTTCTACCTAATATAATGTCTTTTGTTGGTGGAATCCAGGGTATACTTTAAGAAACCCCTCCTTTAGAAAAGGTGTAAAAATTTGGCGAAAGGTGTAAAACACCTGACAAAAAAAATTATTTTTTGTGGCGAAAAAAATAGTTTACAAAGAAAAAATAATAATCTCCATTGGCAAATCATTCATAGTCTCTCAAACAATGTGTAAAATCTAGGCGAATTGTGTTATTTTAAAACCACAAAAAAATTATACTATTTTATCACTTTGCGAGAGATATTTTCATACTATTCTATCATGCATACATCCCTTCATGCAGCGTTCATACCTCCTATGATGTCTCCTTGAAATCTTGAAACCCTGAAATATGGCTAAGTTTGAAACCCTAAAACCCTAGAATCTGACTAACTCTGAAATATGATAGGATCATCCAAAACCTAGAATTTGCATTATAGCTCCTAGCGGTCTGAAACCCCTCTCAAACATCCTAAAAGTATATAAATAAAATATAACTTAAAGTATAAGAAACTAGATGTCCATTATAAATGTACACTTATACTTATATACTATTGGGTTCGGGAAATAAAAAGGTTAAACGAGCTGACTCCTCTACAGTAAAATGAAACTAGGATGGTGAATTCTCCCTCACTGCATTGAATGGAAACTTTAAACCTTGTGAACATTCCACAATAAGTGTTACCTGGTCGGCTGCGTGAAAGGCGAATACCGCTAGGGAAAAACTCAAACATAACATTTGCCTTGGCGATTACAATGCTAGCAACCAGGTAAACCCAACAAAGCTTGGAAACCAAAAAACCATGGAAGGGCTTAGAAATTGCCAAAAATTACATTTGGAAAACCTCAAATTTTCCAAAATATGAAAATTCGCCACTAAAATATTCCCTGGTGGAATCTGGTGAGGTTTGTGTGAGACTTAATGCTCTATCCTAGTAGCCTAAGCCTATAAGTCAGTTCTTAACATGAGTGGAATTTTTTTGATTAAGAGGAAATGAGGGTTGATTGAATCCAAAGTCAGGCAAGTTTCCATTGTAGACACTTAGTGAAAGCTATAGTGATTTAAAGCTAAATGAAACTAGAATTTGAAAATAACTAGTGCATTGATATTATAGAGAATGATGCATGATTCCAAGGCATAGGATAAGTTCATTTAGTTTTGAGATAGATATAATAGATTTAGAGGAACCAAATGTGTGAAACACAATGATCAGACCTAAGTAGTCACCTACATAAACTTCTTGATAACACCTATAGTTTGGTTCATACACAGACTAACTAAGTCCATAAGAGAAGGCAAACTTGGCTAGTGATCAAAAACATAAAGTGAATGAGTATGTATAACCACTTTCATAATGGTGATATAAATTTAAATTTTCATCTTAAACAAAATCAACATCTAAAAAATTCCTTTAAATTCTTCCAAGTTTCCACCTATAGGTAACATAGTCAACACAGTCATAGACTAGCTTAGCTAATGGAGAATTCAGGTTTGAGAAGGTGAGCAACGGGGTAAGGTGGAGATAAACATGATAAATAAATATAAAAATTATATATAACATACCATGTGATCTTTATAGAGAGATTTAAAATAACAAGTACTAGTTTTTTAACCCTAACCTATAGTCAACTAAATCCTACTTAAAATCATCAGACCTAGTGAGCTAGTTTTGAGAAATTTAATGTTTGATGGGTTTAGATTTATGATAAAGTCATTAAAATTGGTATAGATCATAATAATTACCTAATATAACTCCTCATAATATTCATCAGGCCATACAAACAAGGAATATTCTCTCTATGTTGTCTCACACAAAGGGCACTCTATGAACAAGCCAACCTATAGACTATGATACATGAATGTTAAATGAATGAATGAGAGAGTATTGGATGATTTTAGGATGTTTTATTAAATTAAATTTAATGTGAATAGATATTAAAAATTATATACAATAATTGTAACCTCTCAGAGGTGGTCATAGGCCCAAAAACACAATCCTTTAGACTAGGCCTAATACTAGTCATAAACCCTCAAGCCTCCAAAATCCATTCATATGATAATGAAAAATCCAAAACCAACTTAGAATTTTATGGAAGATTTTATTATGATTAATATCCATTATGTTTCAAATAATAACCCCAAATTGGTCATTTTTGGCCTAAATTATTATCATGGGTACTCAGAATGCAATCAAAACTTGAGAGGGTAACTTATTTTCCTCACATCTATACGGACCATGTGAAAGACACTTAAATAACTTGAGGGGAGTTTAATGGGGTCCTATAATCAAAATTTTTTTAATTTATTCTAAGTTTAGATGTCTAAATTTTATGAACTATCACTAAGAACCAAAACCACCAAAAACCCTCGTAAAACCCTTATGCAAACCTGATGGAGAAAATATGGAGAGTTATGCATCCAAAATGGGTAAGTTGGAAAATAAAGTGATTTATAGTTTTATATCACTCTCCTAGGCTCCATGACATCCATTTTATCTATACTATCACTTGTATGGATATACCAAAACTTGAGTTTCTTGCAGGATTTAAAGTGTGTTGTAGGTACATAGGAGAATTTTTGGATGAAAATAACTGTAGAAACTTTATGGGGAATTTTTATAACTTATTATATCCATATATCACCCTATTTAAGTATGTAAATCCTTTTGATACATCATTCACTTAGGCAATCTTGAACTAGACAGTGAGGAAATGAAGTGGCTACCTAAGTGTGATATGAGAAGTATGATTTGAGGTTTCCATTGAGGTCTATGATATACCAAAGGATAGAGAAGAGTTTAAAATATTTCCTAAAACCTCTAAAACACATATCCATGAAAAATATAGACCACTCAAATGAAAAGTGTGCATACAAGCTTAAAAAGGTTAATGAATGACTACTAGAGAGTGAGTAACAATTGGCAAAGAGGGAGTTATCAGTTAGATAAGCATAGATTATTGTTGTCACCAGGATTCCATATTCTCATGATAGTGAAAATGTTTCAAATATTTATATGGTATATTTAGACAATCAAATGTAATCATCATTAACAAGGCAATTTCAAGAAAGAAAGTGAAGAGTCTTTATGCTAGCTTAAGGGAGAATGTTGAATTTATGATGGACACTTATCTAAGATTAATCATGGTCTAATCTCCACCTCATTCTCTCAAATTGTAACTGGTTCTCATATTTTCACACTTGGCCTTGTGACCCTTCCACTTATCTTCTTCTCTATCCTCTCCTATTCTCTATATATGTAAACCTTTTAACTTTTATATCTAGTACACACCTAGTATGGCAAAGCCCTGCTAGTTTGGTACCTTATTTTTATTTTGGAATAACATTCTAAAGTTGATTTTATCTCTAAAATATCTTGACTAATTGTGTTAAGTGGCTGACAAGTGATTGAATATCTTTTCCTTGCTTCCATTCTACCGTTGCATGTTTTATGTGAGTGATATCTCTTTTAATAGGTTTCACAAAGTTTATGTGTTTTCTAAGTCTATCTTAAAGGTTGATATGGACTATTAGTGTCTAATATCAAACCTTATTTTCACCCACCTCTATATATGCATAACAATCTACCTCTATGAGAAATACTTATGATAGAAGGACAAATGAGTTAAGGTCAATTTTAGGTGTCTCATCTCTTAGTGAAAATGCAAGTGTGTTTGTGGAATAAGCTTTGGTGTATCACCTCCATTAGTATAGGTTAAATTTTGTTTCATTATTTCCTTTTCACCTCCAATAGTGATTAATCTAGTGCAATGTGAGCATAGAAGATATATCAAGGGAGATATCCCTTTAACCTAAAGGTTTACCTTTGCTACAGGTAAACCATAGGACTAAAGGTAATCACATGTTGTCCAAATATGGACAAGAATGAATAACCTATCTTATGGTGAAATATTTGGCTACAATAGCAACTTTGCATATTTTAAGGTATTTTTCAAATGTTAAGAATCTCATATTTTAGTCTTGATCAAGTCATATTCTATTGATAACACTTATAAGCAATGTTTAAATGCCTAGTTCAACATATTAGGCCTTATTTAAAAGAATAATCATGTAAATGAAGTCATCAAAGGTGATATAGGTTTTCAAGTTGAATTGCAAAGAAATATATATTTAAGTCATCCTCATGATTGGTACAACATAATACAAGTTTATGGGCCAATCTAAGAGCCAAAAGAGTATATTTTATGTGAATAAATGTATCATAGGATATTTATAAGTTTATTTAAATATAATATGGTAGTTTTAATTCAAAAATGGCAATGTCAAACCTAACATACTTATGAAATTCATGACCATCAATTGCAATTAATAACAAGTGTTTGTTATGAGTTTTCAATAAAAAGGGATTGTTTTCAATTTTTTTATGAGAATTAGATGGTTCTGAAAATCATTAAGATCAAGTAAATATTACTTAGATATTTGATGAAGAATATAGGGCAAATAGTGGTTTATATTTCCTATCAATAAGATTGAAAATTTCAAGAAAGTGGATTTATTGTCTTTGGTTTAGGCATGTGGAAATTAATCATACCAAATTATTATAGGGATTGATGGGTTCCTTCATTCCCTCCAAACTTAAAATAAGAAAATAATTTCTAAGACTATAAACCTCTCTAAAACCCTAGAAGATCTTATGAGATCAAATTTTCCTTTGTAAATGCATTTATGAATTTTATGAGAGCATGGAATGATGATGAGATTGATCTAAGGAGGTATAAGGGTCTTTACATCACCAAATATGGTCTATGAGTCATGAATATACTCATTTTGATAATGAAAAGACACTTTCTCATTGAGTTATAGACCTTTTCAAGGTGAAATGAGACAATCAACATCTGATAAAGTTGAAGTGATATCAAGAATAAAGAAGGATGGTGATGAAAACCTCAACTTACCAAATTCATATAACCATTTAAGGGGATAACAAGGTTACAGTGGTAAAAAGGACTAAATATGCACAACATGGTGGTCTGTACACCTACAAGCATGCTTAAAACTAAAGGGGTTAGCATGAAATGGAAGTTTGAGCCTCATGAAACTAATTATGAAATTGGTTTATTATTGTATTCATCCTAGTTTGATCACCTTATTAGGATTGATAATTTTGGTACTAATTCTCATTTAATTTCTATTAATGATTCACCAATTAATCCCTTTCGTCAATATTTGGTCTAACATTGCCTATTCTCCCTAGTAAATAGTTTAATCCCCTTTATATATCTATATTAACATTCATATTTCCCATACAATATATATTTCCCTTGTTATTTATTATTAGCATCCCATTTATCACCTAAATCCCTCTTATGCACACTTGTGAATTTTAAATTCACAAAATTACACCTATTTCTAGTCTTCTCTACAAGCCCACCTAGTAGCCATGACATCATCACTTTATTAACCTAGTCTAATCTTCCCCTAATCATCATTAAATTCCAAAATGGAATATATAACTCTCCACCACCCTTATCCTTCTCTAGAGATTTCTCTCTTTAGATAATTCTAAGGAATTTTAAATTCTAATTCCTTAGAATTCCTTCTTTTCTTTCTATACTTTTCTTCTCTAAAGGATTCTAATGAATTTATAATTCATTGAAAAATATCCTTGTTTTAAGCACAATGATGAAGAGGGGGTGAATCAGTTTTCAAAAACTTTCAATCAATTACATCCACTCATCTATGAACTATGAAATCAATAAAGTGATCTATCAATGCATTAAGAACCAATCACATGAGCATGAAACAAGATAACACATCACATATGTGGGAAACCCTCATGGAGAATAAAACCCACTAAAATAAAGCCTAGACAAACTATCCTATAAGGCAATGTATCAAATATAGTTGACCACCAACCCAACATGGGACACCAACCCCATATTTATCAAAAATCCACTTGAATTTAGCAATCACACACTTGAGAAGAGGCTACAACCCCCTATAACTATGCATAAACTCAATCCAAGGACACTTATGAAATCACTAACCTACAAGGTATCTCCAACTCCCTCTTGACCAAGAATTAACTTAATCAAGACCAATTATACAAGCTCCAACTTAAAAGGAAGCTTTAAATCCCTCAAGAACCTACTTAGTCAATCACACTTCTATCTTCTAATATTTCACTCGACTATATGTATTATCTATCCACTATCATATATCAATAATACATATCTAATGAAACTCTAGTAGGTTCTAAATAAAAAATGATCACTCTTTCAACTTTTTTCTACTTGATCTCTCTCAAAAATTCCTCTAGGCTTCTTCACTTAACTAGACCTCTTTAAATAGGTCATGTGCCCTTGATCTTAATCTATAAAATACCTATATGATCATCATGAAATGATTCTATACTTATTAGAGGTATAATCACTAAGAGTGGGCAGGGGGGGGGTGAATCAATGATACTAGATAATATAATTTAATTTACAACTCTTAAAATACTCAACATACATCAACTTGATTAATCAACATAATCATGAAAGCACATACATCCAAAACATACATGAGAGCATACATCATATGAACACATCATATATGTTGAAAACCCTCTTAGGGGATAAAACCCACTAAACCCTACAAGATGGAATAAGGTCCTACAAAGTCAAGATCCAACATTTAGACTAGAAAAAATTAATCAAGGAACATCCATCCCTTAGTTTAGTGAGACAACAATCCCACAAGGAGCTACTACCCTTGTCTAGCTGAGCACCCACAACAACTAGACTTTTAGAAAGCTTTACCTTGAATGGAGGAACCAACCCCTAGGAAACTAAGAACCCACTCCAATACCTAAAAACAATCACCTTGAACATATGTTTCTACTCTTTAGTTGATGATGATCACCTTTGTCTGCACTCTTCACCTCAAATCTCTCTCAAGCTACCTCTAGGGCTAACTTTCTCAAACTACCTATTATAGGTTCATTAGGTCCAATGAACTATGTGTCCTCTTACTTTAAATTAATTATATAATAATGATTGATCTTCTTCACTCTTTTTTGGTCCTCAATGACCTATACCTTCTCTTTTAAAGGTTCTCTCCTTCACTTGAATCCACACATACACAACTAGCATAATCATTCCAATTATGCCTTGTATTTATACCACTCTCTTCCTTTAACCCATCTTGGTCAGCCAATATGATTCACATATTTGTTTTACATTTAAAATATGTACTCATACATGTTACATGTAATAAACACACACTCCATAGGTCGGTTATTACCTCATCATCCCCAAACCACCAATTGGTCTTGGTGAGATCTAAAAACATCACACCTTCATTCTCACACACTACATGTGAGACTACTTGGACCATATTAATCCTTTAAAAATAATTTAAACACATCAAACCTATTTCCAATATCCCCTTTATTACTCCCATATGGGTCCATGCCACCTAGAATACCAACTTTTCACTTGAACCTACCAATTAGGTCTCCTTGCTCTTTAGGTCTCCATACATAGAAAACATAGTCTCAAAGTTATGAATCTATACCTCAAATATTTCACATATACATATTATTATATCACATGGGTGAAGACTTAAATATATATTCATATTCTCCATGTTCTTTAGACACTTCAAAACAATTTCTAATCACTTAAATCAACTCTCTCAAAATGATCACTCAAACTGGTCACATAAAAGCAAAATAAAGTCAATCTATTTTGACTCTCTATATCTGATCAGGGGAAAATATGACAAAAAAAATTTATTATAATCCTTAGATACTTATATAACATCTCCATACTTATTTTCTTCTTTAATTTTTCTCATAACTCTTCCAGCTCACTCTTGCAACATGGTCACTCAAAATGCTAGTGCATTTAACAAACATAGTCATCTTATAATCCTTTGTTCACACTAAATATGGATTGATAAAACCTAAAAAATCTATATAGATAGTATTAATATATTCTAAAACTCTATCCAATAGTTATATCATCTTAAAACATCAAAATACCATCAAGAACAACTCAAATATCCTTTTTGCGTCACTTGTAGAACATGATCAAAAACATATTCAACGTTGGAGCTTAATATATTTGACTTTACAAAAATTCAAATATTATAGATAGTGTCTCTATATGCTCCTTGGATTCCTTTAAAAAAATTCTTGGATCAAAATATATAGGAAAAATACAAAGCATTGGTTTTTCTTTTATTAAATTCAAATGCCAACAGTCACTATGTAGACATTAAACATCAAACACTTTGACCTCATCTCATTCTCCCTAGAAACTTTGAAAAAATACATAAAATTTATATCCTTAAAAGTATCCTAGTATTTATCTTTCAATGCTCACCATTTATCTTTGATTTGAGCTCCCATGACTGTGCCACTTAGCAGCTCTATGTGCCTTTTGCACACCCTATACCATTCAGTCAATGCATTTGTACCACTTGATAGTTCTACATGAAATATAAGCATCCTTTGACTAATTAACTTAACACACACCATTTATCTCTAATTGTACAATCAAATACTCACCATTGATTTACTATTAAATCTTTTGAGATTATGACACTTATCACCAGTGCATGCCTTTTGAGCACATTGACTATTTGACTCCAATGAATATCTACCACTTGGCATCCCCATGTGAAATCTTGAATATTTGACTCAATACTCTCCAATGGATCATTATCCGATCAGATTAAATGATCTTTTTTAGATCATTAATCTGATTATATACTCATCATAGATCTCCTCTTTCAAATTTTGCTAAGTATGGGAACTTAATAAACTTCTACCTGGAAGGCAAACTTTGCACCTTAATAACTTTTTTTACTCTCAACCTCATAACCTTAAATTTGAACCATACAATCTCCTCATTTAATGGAATCCATCCATATATCAAAATGCTCTAGCAACCTTCACATGTGTTAAATACGATATCATTAATTTGCTCATATAGCCTTATCTATCAAGATGACTTCTTGAAAATAGACACTCATATTACTACTTTGATGAATTCCTTTCACTTCTATAAGCAATATAAGCACTCATAACATCCCATAGGGTCTATAAAGCATTTTCATATCATCGATATCATCCATTAGTTGCCTCATTAAGTCAAACACTAAAGAACCATGGAGGAACACTGAAGCACCTTGAAGCACACTTTGTCATTGTCAATCTGACACACATGACACCTCATCAACAACCTTGGTCACCTTGGACACATCATTGAAAAACCTCCAATAATCTCCCACTTTTGTCATTGATGTCATAATGACAGTGGGCTCAGCTCTTGATCCTACGGACCTAAAAAGACTTCAAGGACCAATAATAAGAAAGGACCACCTCTGAGAGATGATACAGACTCCCCCTAATATTATGCATACCTCTTCTTACCTTGATCTTATTCAAACATTCTCCATGAATACATTCTTATTTTGATCATACATAACTTATATGAAAACAAAACATAGATGAACATCAAAAACTACATGAACTTACATTGAAAATATTAAGAGGGACTCCCTCTAAGTCACCAAAGCTTAGGCACCCTTTTGAGAATCTTTAGACCATTTCCAATAGTGATGAAACAACATAATTATCATCATACCTTCTCTCTCAAATTCTACTACATAGTCCTCTAATCCTATAACTTGACCATTTATAAAGTTCCCCCTTTTTTTATGCATGAATATTTAAAACCTTATCAAAACACATGACTTGGTTAGACATTTAGAGATCTTCATTACCTACCTACATATATTTCACACATAGCTTCATTCTTCACCATTCTATCCAACTAGACCATCCTTTAAAGATTTGACCAAAACTTTGATTTTAGGATCATTGTCTTTGAATATATCTTATGAATCATTCCATCACAATACTTTGGAGTAATTAAATAAAACACATTTCTACCCCTTAGCTAATCACATTTTCCAATGATCTTTCTTGTCCTGAAACATCAACTAAAACTCAACTAACATCCACCATACTTCCTCTTTCTTATCAAGTGTCTCCTTGAATCCTAGATAGAGACACCCTAACCCATAATGTCCTAGAATAATGTGAAACTAGAAGTTTCCTATAGACACTAGAAAACCATACTAGATGCCGAAATGCTTAAAGATACCTTAGGGACCAATTAACCCTTCTCAACCCCTTAATTATCTCATCATACCCTAGGTATAGTTATCTATTTAGCTAGATTAAACTCACTAATTCACTAACATAATCATTACCTAACCTCTTTAAACCCATTTTGACCCCTTTTACCTCAAACACTCGATCACCGATGGTTAGCTTGATCATCGATGGTTAGGTTGATCATCAATGGTTAGGTCCTCCTCATTCTTACATAAATACCAACTAAACAAGATAACATGACACAATTAAATATATATACCTTTCCCATTGATAATGAACTCCCAAGCATTGAAATCAACAAGCTAATGTATTAGATAGCATTCTATCTACCATCTCTCTTTGCCTATAAAAGGAGGGGAGTAGGATGTGAAAATGATCATCACAAGAATTCTTACACACAAGTATTAAATCTCTCCAACAAGTCTTCTTCCATGAATTCAAAAATAGTAATAGAGATTTGAACCTCTATCAAAATTTCTCTTAAGGTAAAGTACCATTGCTCTATCAAAATTACTCCAACCATCAACCATCAACCATTTAACAAGCAATAGGTATATTTGTACTTCTATTATGTTATTCTAGTTTCTGACCTCTCTCCCACATCAAAACTTTTCTACATCTTTCTTTCTAACATTTAGACCCTAAAAAATCCCTTATATGATCTTTGATCGAATCTGCAACTCTTTTATGAATACTTTTAGAATCTATAGGTAACTACTAATGGCTAACACAACCACCGATGGTCACCCCCAACCGTCGATGTTTACCCAACCACTAATGGTCATCCCAACCATCGATAGCCACCTTGACCATTGATAGTCATTGTGGCTAAAATAAAAAGTTATTTTTAACCTCTTATCCCTAACTAAATCCAACTTTCTATGTCCTTTACCTATTCATAAACCCCTACCTAATTCTTTGAACTTAACTTGATCTATTTTAGCACTATTATTGACCCACTTTTGCTATATTTAGTCATTTTATCTATTAAATATTCACTTTATTCTTGTATTTCATTTCAATAATTTATATTATTTTATTTAAATATCTTTATTTTATCATTTCTAACTTAATTATTATCAAAGAGTGGGTTGATAACATCTTAACAAGCTCATGCTTACTAGATCTAGATCATAGTAGGAAGTCCACCTAACTATATTTCTAACAACCTCTTTTGTTAGTTATTTGTTATCTATAGTAATCCTTCCAAGACAAAAAGGAGCTACCCACACTCATTTGGATCATGCATGCATAAAAACCAGGTATTTCTACCACACTCTTATTACTAGTTTCTTATCTTGATCTATTTTAGCACTAGTATTGAACCACTTTTGCTATATTTAGTCATTTCCTCTATTAAACATTCACTTTCTTCTTGTATTTCATTTTAGTAATTTATATTATTTGATGCAAATATCTTTATTTTATCATTTCCAACTTAATTATTATCAAATTGTGGATTGATAGCCTCCTAACAAGCTCACACTTCTTGGATCTAGATCACACTAGGAGGTCCACGTAACTATATTTATAACAACCCCTTTTGTTAGTTATTTCTTATCTATAGGTAATCCTTCTAAGAAAAAAAGAAGCTATCCACACTCATCTGGATCATGCATGCATAACAACCAGGTATTTCTACCATAGCCTTATTACTAGTTTCTTATCTTCTTCTAAAATTAATAAATGAGAAAAAATTAAGAGAAACACTTTGGCACACCCAATGAGACACTAACATCATCTAGGTGCCCTATCATCATCTAGGTTCCCATTTTCTTCCTTTATATATGCTCATACAATAAATTCTAAATTTTTTTGGGCTTAAAATAAACCTTGCATACATTTATTGGTTGCTTGTTTTAGTTCATCTAGTTAACTTAAAATCAAAATAACTAATTGTAGTTTCACTCTTGTTATCACACACTTTACCAAACCACATAATCAATCAACATGTCCAAATAAAACTTGAGAAAAGCTCTGACTAGGATTTCATCACCTAGTGATAACCTTACCCTTTCTTGACAATCCTACTTGGAGGTTATTACCAAAGGGAGAACTAAATTAGCTCTCTAGTTGAGTATAAACCATGAAATTCAATACATATAGGTTAATAACCTAATTTCCTTATTGTTGCAATGTGTGAAGTGAGGGGGTAGGCCCCAATATCAAACTATGTACTAACATTCAATATAGATTCTTTTTGAGAGCCTTTAATACTTGAAAACAACCTTAGATTTATTCTTTAGTACTCGATTTACAAACCAAATTTCCTCTTCACACTTTCTAATGCATAAGACAAAATAAATCTAAAAATAATCCTAAGTTTTAAATGCACTTTAGTGTATGTTTTTATTTCCTTGAGATTATGTTCCTTTTGCTTTCATTGTGTTTGAGTTGTGATTTTTTTGTCATTACTTTTCTATTCCTCACATGGTCTTTACTAGACAATATTTGATGAATCAAACCAAACAAGAACCATGATCTTCCTCTTCCTCTTCTTCCATGGCGTATACTTCTAATGTTAAGATTTATCCTCATCTTTCTCCCCCTCTTACCATGCCTCAGATAGTTGTCAAGGGTGAGGTGGATTTCGCTACCTTCCTTGATAACAACCCCAAATCCCTCTAACATTACCTCAACACATTATCTCACCATACCCCTATTTATTTTATTCTTCCTATGGATCCACCTTATGGTATGCCTCACCATCTTATGGTGGGTGATATCTCTACCCAACCTATGATCACCCAAGCATCTTCTTCCACCCATAACCCATCTTCTACCACCACCCAAACTCAATTTAACATCCCAACCAATATCCAAACCCCCATACACCATCCAACACCTCTAATATATGGAAAACCTCACCTTTGGTTATCCATACCTCATCCACCATGGGGTTATATTCTACCCCTATTTCCACCATTCCCCTTATCACTACCAACAAACCAATTTCTACCCCTCTTTTTTTTTCTTTTCATACCTCCTATCATTCAACTTATTAGCACAAGAGTTAGCACTCAACCCCAACCATCTACCAATCCATCCATACCTCCAAATCAACCAATATAAATCCCATAACAAATACACATGACATGATACAAATATGTTCCTAATACATAAGGATACATAGCACCTTCGACCTAACCTTTAATGACCATATACCAATATATGGCATCTTCTCAACCTTCTATCACTTCTTCATATATTTTTGCTTCTCAACCTCAACCAAACTTACCACAAAATTATGGATCTTCCCAACCTCAAATAGATTTGGTCAAAATGTTAATAGATAAAAAGACCAACTTGGAGTCATTTATCTCTAGGGCCCATAACCTATTATCTTATGATCAATTCTACAATGAACCTATCCATCCTTATGTCCCTATCTGATCTTATCCTAATGTTGATGATTTAAAATTGTGCTTGATTCTAATCAACAACAATGGGAGGTTTCAAGATGTGGGACTTGCGACTTGAAGCAACCTCCAAATTTTTAAGAAGCTAGTTCTTCTTTATATTGAGTAGATACTGGGAAAAGGGATAGGAATTTTAATCAAAAACACAAATGAAAGAAAGGAAATCTAATCTATGGTGATGCACTTGAATGTAATTCAACCTTAATCCTGAGCACATTGAGACTATATGTAGGATTCATTTACATTTAAGAGCAAACAAGTGCATGATCAATGTAAAAGATGGAAACAATAGAAATAGAGGCTCATAGCATAGAGTACTTTTGCAGTGATATAGAAAATGTCAACAAAGGCATAGGGTTCAATCTTCTTATTTGAATTTTCCAGTCATATATGAGGCACAAAAACATGTATAGTTATATAAACCTTTCAACTCAAGAAAATGAGACAAAAGCAAATGACATTCCTAATCACAGTTCTAGAAAGTCTACAGCCTAGACTACTTTTGCAAATGACACAAAAAATATCAACAAAGGCATAGGATTCAATCTTCTCATTAATTCTCCAATCACATAAGAGGCATAGAAACATGCACAGTTACATAAACCTTCCAACTTAAGAAGATAAAACAAAAGAAAATGATATTACTTAGTCATAGCTCTATAAAGTCTAAACTCTTTACAATAATTCTCTCTCAAAATTCTCTCTGATACTTGATGATGATTTCTAGTGATTTCTACACCCTTATTTATAGCCTTGGATTTACTCTAGATTGTCTCCTTATTCCCAATCTAATGGCCCAACTGAAATCTCACCAAACTGGAAGTGTCTAACAGAAGATATCTTATAGATTCTAAAATGCTTTGTCTTCTAGCAATTCATTGGATGAAACAGATTGCAAGATGATCCCTTCTCTTAAATGCTAGATAACACTTAGCCAATTCTTTGAAAATCTTCCTATTACTTAGGAGACACTGGAAAATGACACCTGACATGTTCTATAGCACCTATTGAAGACACATGGCACTTTTCGTGTAACTTATATTCTTTTGTGTCTTTGCTCAAGATCATTCTGCCTTTGACACTTGTCACAATCTGCTTCCTCAAAACTTCAATAGCTTAAAATAAAATAAGACCCACAACATTTCTTACTTGAGTAACTTTAAAAGTGACACAGGGACAGGTGTCGATCTCTGTTGCTTCATTATAGGACACATGGAAATCTCTGCTTTACTTATATAGGGTTACTTGGTGGTCTTTGCTTCTTTTAGCTACCTCTTTAGAAACCTATAGAATATGACACTTGGTGGTCTCTACTTTACTCTATTTATACCATAGAAAAAAATGGGTCTCATTTCACATTTACATAGACAATGACACCTGGTAGCTTTCGCTTGCTTCAGACACAAAACTTGGGACCCACCACGGTCTTTGCTATATCAGTGAAGCAAAGATGAAGATAATTCAGACTGCGACACGTGGTGGCTTATGCTTTCTTTTGCTGGAGTACGTGGGAGCTTCTATCACTTTTAGAAAAGCAAAATTGAGACCTTTCATGATTGCCACTTGGCACTTTTTGCTTGATTTTGATACTTAGCTTGTTAAAACCTTTCACTAAAAAGAGATGAAATGTGGGTGCTGATATGAAACTATAGATGATGACACTTGGTGTGTTCCGTTGAGTCATTATGAGATACGTGGCACATTCTGACCAACTCAAAAAATATAAAAGGTGCCTCAGATGATGACACTTAGTAGTTTTGCTGAGAAGGATGCGCCAGACGATGACACTTGGTAGTTTTCGCTGAGAAGGATGCCCCAGATGATGACACTTGTTAGCTTCTGCTTAATTTTGACACTTTGGACAAAAAATGAATTAAAAGGAAAATAGAGCCCATGCTATATTTCAAAACTGCACTATGTCAGACCAAAGTATGTGAAGACAAAATTTTGTGGTGTGCAACTAAAAAATAGAATGAAACGTAGATTAAATTTTTACTCTACAGTTATTACTGACCCCAAGGACTTTTAAGCATGCTTAAAAAGAAACCAAAACTCCCGCTAGATTAAAATTTCAAAATCATAGCTTTAGCAATGCTGTCTGGTAAGTGAACCACTCATTATCAGATAATCCTTGCTTACTCTGCAATTCATTGAAGGCTAAATCAAGGTTAATAATATCCTTTTGTGATAAATATTTCAAAGTTTGAATCATATCCTTTAATTTGAATTTGAGCTGGGAAACAAGAACCAAGACAACTTCTACTTCAGGGACTGATGAATCATCCCTTAGATCTTGGAAAATGGTTTGATCCTTTTGTTTGGCCAATAGCAAAGGTTTAATTTCTTCTACCATCAACATGGTGTTATCATCAAGAAATGGAGAAGGAAAACCTAATTGTACTAGATCTTCAACATGCTACTTCATTTCATTGATTCCTTCCTTCATGGCATCTAGAAGCTCTCTGCAATTGGTGGCTATGAAATTGTAACTGAGAACCTCATTTAATCGCTTGGCAGTGACCATTCTATCATTGATTCTTGTTGTTGACAATGTTGTATCTGTTGCATCATAGAGCTTTTGCACTAATGTTTGCAAGTCTATTACTCTCTTAGAGACTGTAGCCAGAGTATTTACAACTAAACTCTCCACCTTTTTGCACAATTTTTGTGCATTTAGTAGGAAGGTGAGAGAAAGCCTGAGCTGAATAATCTCTGAAGAGATTCTCTTCCACATGGATTCATATAGCTCCTTTACCAGACTTAACACTATGACACTCTTCAGCCTATTGGCCAACTTTAGTGTCAATTGTGCTGCTCTCTATTGCTCTGAGTGAAATTGGGCTTGTATGGCCGTAGTATTATTCTATTCAGCCAGTAGATTTTTTTGCAATTAGGTAACTTACAATAGGTGTTCCTCACATTTCCCTTGTAATGCTACCTTTTCATGCCTAAGGGTCATCACCGCATCCTTTACCTATGTGAGCCCTGCCTTTAAAGAATCATTTTGGGCTTGAACTACCCGGTGAGTCTGAAGAGAAATAGTATTTTGTAACTATTTATTTAGATTCTCTATTTCATTATCTTTTCTATTTATCTCTAAGGTCAAACTGTTATAGTTTGCCTTTTCCTTGGCTAGCTCGGCTTCCATCTTCTGTAGCCTTCTTGATATCTTCAAGTAGTCTTCAGTAACTACAAAAGTGGATTCATTCAGTAGCTCAATTTTGTCCTATGGCCTGAAGAGGGACATGTTGATGGCTACCACATTCATCATGTAATCCTCCAGCTGCATTTGCTCAATTGGATTTATTACATTTGGTGACAAATGAGTCACCATCAATTGCTACTAGATGGGGTCAAATTATGACCGCAGATGGGGTGTAGCCAATGCTTTATTTTACTTGATCTTATTTTTCTCTATTCAAGCTTCCCTTGCCTTCCTAGCAGCATCTACTTGGGTCACGAAGGTAGAAGGAGAGGCAATGTGCCCACCCACAAAAGGATGTCCCTGTGGTAAACCATATTGAATAGCCAATTGTTGGCTATGGGCAATCTGAGGGGAAATTTTCTTGGGAATAGAGGGGGAGAAATGAGGTAATGTTAAAGCTTGAGGTGGCACAAATGGGATGAATTGAGAAATGAGAATGGCAGAATGACAAGGGATGTCATCTGGATAGATGAAATCATCATGCCAATAGGAGAAGAAATAGACTGAGAAGGAGAGGGAGGAATAATACTTACTTGAGGAGCAATTAAAGTACCCTATAATTAGTGTTGTGTGGTGTCTATCTCCTCTTTTGAACTGAACTGAAACTGCACCCTCTTTCATTTCTTGGGTGTCTCTTCTTCTTATTACATCCTTTTTCCTTCCACATCTAATTCTTCTAGAGAACTGGGAATATTTATAACTGGGGCCAATGGGGAATCTTGTAATGATGAAGGCACCACACTTTTCTACATTTCTATGGTGCTAAGAGATTGAGGCTAGATTGATATAGTTACTGCAACTAAAGTTTGCTCCGAGGCTTGTGAATCTTGACTTGAATTCGCCCTAGCTTCTTGCTCTAAACCTAGTGTCGGCAAATTACTTGTCTCTAGGCTAGATACATGGGAGAGATGACATTCATCCCATAGTTCTTCCCATCTTTCATCTGTGTCTATGTTTCTGAAAGAATGGGTTGTTTGACAAATTTCTTGCCTATATTTCTAATAGGCCTCTATTTTTTTGGCATCCCAATATTTATTCTTTAATGTTCTTCTTAAGCTAGATGTCATTCTAACTTTAGGATCATAATCCCTTTGTTTGACATAGACTGTTTCCCATGGCCTATTTTGTGGAAGGGGCAAGTCTGTTAACTCAACATAAAAACCCAGAGTGTCTTCCCTAGGATTTCTTCTATTCTCCCAAAAGGGGTGGCCTTCATGTGCAATTTTGGTTATCACCTTATGAGTCCTTACCTAGGAGGCTATGAAACCATTTGGGTCATAAACCCATTTGTCTTTTACTAGAAGGAAACTCAGAAAGGATAACTTTTTGAGCAACACAACTTTTGCATCCCTAGTTTCCAAAACCATGCTTGTTGTCATCCATGGGAGATCATACATTTTTCTTTTTCTCTTCCCAGAACCAAATTCATTGTCAACTATGGATACGTACCTAGTGACCTCTAGGAATATTAACCTAAGAGTCAAAATCTTAGGTAGCAATATTGGTTCCCCACAAAAACCATGGACTCTTATTGTTTCTACTCATTTTTGCTTTTTAATATTTAGAAGAAATAAGAAACTAAAGGTTAATGGTCAAGGGTTAGATGATACCTAGATGAAGTTGTGCACCATATCCAGATGATTAAAGGAGCTCCTCTTTGGCTATGGAGGATGACACATATAGAGAGAAAGAGACTCAAACAAAGAAAATGTTAGATACAGATATGGTGGACTGCCAAGCGATATGCTCGTTCTCAGAAGTGCAAAGACTTCCTTGAGGGATGACAGTCCACTTATTGACAGAAAGATTGATGCTAGAAAAGAAATGGTGAAAGACTAAACAAAATAAATAGAGGTAATGCATACCTATATTCTGCTATTAGTCTGTCATAGTTACCAACGTCGGTTAGTCTATTGGCATTAGCTGGTAAGTTGCCAACATCAGCTAGGCTACCGACGTTAGTAGGGGTAATGGTCCTTGGAAGGGTCTTAAATTTGTGTTCGTGGTCGATAGAGGGAGTCTAAAAGTTAAAAGGGTATGTGCAGGGTTGTAGGGAGACAAATAAGGTTCGTAGAAGGACAAAGGTAAATGATAGGTTGTCAAAAAGGGTCAAGATAAAAGGAAGGCTTTTATAGCCTCTCCAGGAAGAAAGCCAAGTCTGGTTGAAGGTCAGGTCTAGTCTGGTAGTATTTAGAGATAGCAAATTGACTAAGTTATTCTAAATTACTGAAATGAAAGGGTGGAAGAAATACTTAGCTCTAGTGAGAAGAAGAACCAAGATGTCGTACACTTGTGCCTATTACGGCTAATGTCTAGGTCTCCGTGCAATGCTTCAGTCCAATCTGGAGTGACTGGTGTAGAGTCTTTGTGGCCAAGGGAGCATTAGTTGAAGTCTGATGCATGTTGATGTCTTAGAGTCTGAGAGGAAGAGAGAGAGAGAGATAGATTTGAGTGAGAGAGAGTCCCAAAAATTATTGATCAGAGATAAGGGCTTAACTCTACATTAGACATCAGTTTATATAACTGACATCAGCGATCCTGCCAGTGTCGATCGATAGTTGACCGACGTCGATGGGTAGAGAACTGGTAAAAGGGCTTAACAGCCCATTCTCCATCCACCAAGTGCATCGTCCATTGGAGAATGATCAAAGGTTAGGCTAAATACACATGAGAGTTAGTTAGGAGGTTAGGGAGGAGTAAGAATAGGTCTTAGGTGAGTCATGGGGTGAGAAAAGGTCTAAGGGCGAGGTGTCCAAGGTGAGGTGTCCACGGTGAGGTGTTAAGGGTGATGTTATTAATTTAAAATAAGTAATGTATTTTAAATTAATAAGATGTGTAAGGACTAAGGAGAGGACCAAGGGAGAGTCGACACATTTTAGGTGTCTACATTTGCCCCTTTTTGTCTTGTTGGTTGTTCTAGATGAACTGCAAGACAAAAATAGGAGTAGATGCCCTAGGTATGGTGATGGGGGGTCAAGGGAAGGTAACCTAATATCGGGTGCCAATTTGATAGGTAGTGGATGGGTTATGGTGAAGTTTGAGTGTGAATGCTACAATAGTTGGGATTACATGTACACCACTTCACGTGATAGATAGGTCAAATTGTCACAGTCAAAGGTCGAGGAGTGCCAAAATCAAAATAACTAGTCCCCAGCATTTAGTCATAGCTGATTGGGTTAAATGATCAAAGTTGTAGCTCCAATGGTCATCGTGTTCCAAGTATCCTGGGCTCAGGAAGTGCTCTTGGAAAACATGAAAATGTCACAAGTAGTGGGGATCAACTAGAGCATGATTCGATACTTGTGAGGGTCGTAATATGAGGTGCGCATAATTTTTCTATATATTTGTGAGGTAGCATACATGCAATAAAAATAACTAAGGTAGAGTTGTCTCAAAAGTGGTCATGGTCAGAGGAGATAGGCATAATCTCCATGGTCATTGGTCGAGTCGGATTGAGATATAAGTGAGCTCAAAGGTTGTTTGTTATGGTCAAGGAGATATATGTGATCTCTAGTGTGGCCCATGAGAAGTTGAAAGTGACTTTTATAGTGTCAGGGCTAGTTCTTTGGTCATGATTTGGTTAAAGGTTAGATGGTTGGTCCATCAGGTAGATGGATGAATGAAATGGTCGTCGTCATTAGGGAGATGAACAAGGGAATGGCTGAGCTAACCTCAGAAGACTGAGTGCTACCTACATAGCCCTTATTGTAAGGGGCATCAGACCAATGTAGTTCAAAAAAAGGGTCCAAGTGGTTGATAGTTGGTTAGGTTAGAGATGTCAGCATTTCCCATATGTGTGATGGTACATGCTTGAAATGATGAAGATATGATGATGTTACAACCTTTTCCATATTATGTGATGGTGTATTCTGTAACATTGGTAATGTGGTCTTTCATCCCTAGCAATTTTCCATATTGGTGATGGTGTATGCTAAAAATGAATTGTAGATGATGTTATAGTCTTTTCCATATTGTGTGATGGCGTATTCTATAACATTGGTTGTGTGTGGTTGATAGTTTCCATGTGTATTGTTTTCCATAGAAATTAGTGTGAATGGGCTAAGTCATGTTAGTGGTCTGAAAAAGGTTTGGTTTGGTTTGGTAGGATGTGACCAAGATGTATAAGAAGTGAAAGGCGCATTGCTCTTTCATTAACAAGGACTATAATGATAGCATAGATAAGTTTTTTGGAAACAAAAGCCCCGTTCATGCATTACGTCATTAACCACAGGTTTGTGTTAGAGAGGTAGTCGAATCACTTGACGTTAAGTGAGCTCAAAATCCCTTGAGTATGTTGGGGTGATAGGCATGATTGTGTGAGATGTAAGGATAGGGTAACCTTTTTTTAGTAGGGACAACTTTCCCCCTTTTATAGGTGACCCTGAGAACGACTATAGACAAGTCCATGACTTAATAATTTGTTAGTCATCATATATATATATATATATATATATATATATATTGGGACTGATCAATGCAGGAAGTCCACTTGGGAATATTGTTGTGTTTTATGGTCATGTTGTGATGTGTATGTAGCAAAATTTGGTCATAGCCATCCTTCTAGGGAGTGGTCTATATTGTGTTTGTTGTATGTTTGGATGTCTGTAAATAGCTGTCCTTCAAGGGAGCAGTCTATTTTATTATAGCAATGATGCAGCTATCCTTCGAGGGAGCAGTCTACATTTATAGTTTATGACCTTTGGAATATAGGCATCCCAATTGTATGTTTTTATTTTTGACTAAATTTTTGGTCATGCACTAGACTATAGAGGTTTAAGGGTTCCCATTTATTAGGACAAAGCATTCATGCTTGACAAAAGGGTTGACTAATGTTGTAGGGAAAAAGGGTTGAAGGGAATAGGAATGATGATGATGGGGGTTTGCTCAAGGGATGAGCTCAAGTTAAACGTCAAGTGAATGATTACTTGACTAACAATAGAATGGTCATAGATGTAAGGCATTAAAGGGCTCAAGTTTTGGTCAGCCTTTGAGAGAAGATAGATGATAAGTCCCTGATCCATCCTTGTGTAAGGTTTGAGTCAATTAGGAGCAAACTTGCCCCGTTTGCTTCTTTCTAAATTAGTCACATGTTGGTCTTCTGTAGGGACAAGATCTCCAATTTTGAAATCTCACTCTTTCATATTATTATTGTGGGCATGGTTTGGTCGATGTTGGATGTGAAGTAGGTTAGTAGGTTGTTGGCATTTTGTACAATGCCAAACATAGTTGTTGCAGTATTGGTTAAGAGTGGGCCAATAATAGCCCAGGTGGCAGATGCGCTTGGCAACTAAGTTACCATTGAAATGTCCCCCACAAGTCCTATCATGGACTTGTTTGAATGACATGGGAAGTCTCAGTGGTTGTTAGGCATTGGATAAGGAGGCCGTCTTGACCTCGTTTGTAGAGATGTCCCCCCAGCATGGTGTAGCGAGCAATGCTTTTGATAAAAGCCTACCATCCATTGCTAGAGAGATTGGGAGGTATGACAAAATATGTCAAGTAGTCCACAAGTCACTTATACCAAACGTCATGTAGACGAGAGAGGTTAGGAAGAATTTACCCTAGTGATGTTGGTCAAGACATGTCCAAGATAGAAATCTTGAGTTGTGTTGGTTGAGAGGTCTTGACGAATAATGGATATGTCAAAGGTGTAGAAGTTTGGTATTTTCCTTTATTCTTCATGGTTTAGGGCCTAGTGGCCACATAAATAGTGTTGATTTCAAATAAAGGAGTGGAAAGTGGTAAAGGGACCATAGTCTTGTATGGGGATCCCGATTTAGGTGAAGAGGTTTGGGATGTATGGGATGGTGTCGGTGGTTTTGGTAGTTGGTCAAATAGGTGGTCGAAGGAGTCCTCAATGTGAGGGGTTTCTTTTTTTAGGTGATGATGAATGATAACCTTAAGGGCATAGCAATGCTCAGTATCATGCCCCGATGTGCGATGATACCAGTAGATTTGAGTGTCATCAAAACAAGATGGTTTTGGTCTAAGAGGTTGGTATGGTTTAATAGGTGGGAGAGTAATACTATATGACTACAACAATTAGCATAACATCGAAGCATAGGATCCCCTTAATGGGTTTGTGCTTGTTGTTGCAGTTGGGGTTGACAACTTCTTTTTAGGAGTTGTTTGGGGAGTTTGTCATACCATCTTTTTTGTGGGTGGTGTGGTCACACATGTAGATGACACTTTGGTGTTGAGAGGTGTTGGATTAGGGAGCACTCCTATTAAGATAGAAGGATGTGGACCCAAAATAGAGGGAAATAATGAAGGTGGGAGAGGAGTTCTCTGATGTGTTTTAGTAGCCTTCTTTGGTATGGTGCAATGACTACTATTGTGTGGGTTGAGGTTCAAGTCTACCTTCAGTTGTGGGTAAGTGAGTTTTGATATAGGGAAAATGCCGAGATATTTAATCTATTTTGGCATAGTAGACACCTATGAGGATTTGGATGAGGTTGCATGTTCCTCTCTTGGTGGGGAAGGGATTGGAGATTTTGGCTCTTCACTTGGATAGAGCACAGGAATGGTCATGGCTTCCTCGTGTGGTCAAGGAGTGGGGAAAGTATGATCCCCCATTGATGATAAGAAGGATGAGGGTGAGGCCACTAGTGTTGGTGCCATCAAGGCATCCTCCAATATGGGAGAGGTCAAAGTAGACACTCCCATGTGTAGAAGGGGGCTGGATGGAGGACTGTCCTCTAGCTGTGGAGGATAAATAGGAGAAGAAGGCTCTTCTACCTGTGGTGGACAAATAGGAGTAAGAAGGTTCTTCTACCTATGGTGGACAAATAGGAGAAGAAGGCTCTTCTACCTCTGGTAGACAAATAGGTGAAGAAGGCTCTTCTACCTGTGGTGGACAAATAGGTTGATTAACCTCTTCAGACTGTGGGAGAGGTTGGTTAGAAACCATGTCAATCGTGCATATATTATGCTCTTGAAGGTCATCGACTATGGTCTAAACATTGTTTTGACTTAGGGGATGGTTAGGGAATGGTTGCCTAAAGACATCCATGTTTTGGTTAGCCAGCGCATTTGGGTTATCCAAAACAAGATCCTCCTTGTCCAACATGTCTTGAATGATGTTCTTGAAGGTTTTGTAGTTGTCTGTGTCATGACCCTTGACATGATGATAGTTACAAAAGTCACTTTCCCTATACCAAGCAGGGATGGCTTTTGAGGGGTCAAATTGGGGTGGTCAGATTTGAGGGAGATTGAAGACCCCCTGCTTGACTAGTTTATCTAAGACGGAAGCATATGATTCTCCTATTGGAGTATATTGACACTATACATGCTATTGTTGGAATTGTCTTGTGATGTAGTCTGATGTGGAAGGATGAGATTGGTTGGTTGTTATTGAAGATGATGGTCTAAGGACCACAGTGTTTGCCACTCCTTTAGACTTGGAGTGGGAAGAAGAAGGTTTGGAAGATGAAGGGTCATTAGATTTTGCGTTACTACGCAATTTGACCTTGTCTTCATCAACTGCATGGAGTTCAAGCTTTCTGGCCATAGTGAAAGCTTCGTCAAATGTGCAAAATGTTTGAACTCGTAAGGTGGAAGAGATGTACTTGGCACATGCTCGTGAAAAGAGCTCAATGAGCTCAGTTTGAGGCAATGAAAAAGAGAGTTGGTTAATCAAACCTCTCCAACAAGCGATAAAGTCAGCTATTGATTCATCGTCAAATTGTTTAATAGAATAGAGGTCTGTAATGGAGACCTTCTTAGTGATGTTGATTGAAAAGTGGTCAAGAAATAGTTGGGTGAGTTGAGTGAAAGAAAAGAGTGAATGATTGGTAATGGAGCTATACCAATCAAGGGCAGCACCAAAAAGTGACATGGGAAATGTGCACAGTAATAATGCATCATCATGGGCTATAAGGTAACAAGAGTGTCTAAATGCTCATAGATGTTGTTGTGGGTCCTCTTTACTTTGAAAGTGAGTAAATTTGAGGAGTTCCCATTGGCTAGGATATGGTCTAATAGGGACCGAAGGGTGGATGGGTTCATTGCATATTTGTTCATATAAAAGAACATTACTTGAACCAAAAATGGATGTCTCAAGGTTAGACATCTTATCCATTAGCATCTTGATTAGATCTACTAACGGATTGGCAAGTAGAGCACCCCCCAAGTTGTAAGGTACCTAAAAGGCATTAGGAGGGGCATATGACATACTTGGTTGTGCTTGCATAGGCAAAACATATTGGTAGTTCATCATAGGGACTGAGGTTAAGGTCAAGGGGGCTTGTGCCATGAAGCTAAAGGGCACAACTTGACTAGGTGCTACCAAAGGTGATTGAATATTGGTGACACTGGTTAAAGGGTAGGTGGTCACTCTTGTATTTATGAGCGCAAGAGTGTGTGAGCTAGAGACAACCAAGTTTTGAAAAGATGTCGAACTTGATTGAATTGTCTATGGTTGAGGGGGTATGAAAACCCTGGTGGAGGTAGGTCCAGAAATTGAAGTGGAGGCCCAATTGTGGACATTGGTCATGGTCAAGTTAATGGTCAGGGTAATAGCCTAAGTTATTATGGGTTGGGTAGCAGAGGCTATTGAGACTATTTCCATTTCAACCAAGGAAGTTGAAATCTTATAAATGGGATTACCTGAGGGGTCTTGCATTTGGCTTCTTGCGAGATAGTGTTGGAGAGCCTTGACATTATGGTCAAGGAATCTCTCAAAATTTTGATCCCATTCGAGAATAATTGGATGTTGGTCGGGGGTAGGCTGGATAGGAGTATGTTCAATGTTTGAAGTATGCTCCATTTGAGGACTTGATATGAAAGGCAAAGGTGGAAGTGGTTATTGCCTTGCATGGTCAATAAAGGATTTGGTTTGACTGTGTGTCAAATCCATCTAAGGTGAAAGGTGTCTAGGTTCCAGAAACTATATATTTCAGTTTCAAAAAACCAAAAGGGGTGTTTTATAGAAATAAAGTTGGGTTTTAAGCTTGCTATTTTTGAAAAGGTTTGTTGACAGTGATCGACATCAGTTGAGAAACCGATGTCAGTGAAGATAAGTTGCCGATGTCGGTGGAAAAATTGATGTCAGTGAGTAAAAGTTGTCGACGTCGGTTGAAAAACTGATGTCGGTGTCTGTGTGTTCCCAAAAACTCAAAAAATTGAAAGTTTTTGGAAGAAAAAGAAAGCTCTGAGTTGTTTAAGAACTTAGAATAATGCATCCTTACCAGCTCAAAAAACCAGATAAAAATAGCAAAAGTGATGAATGGAAGCAACCTCTAAATGTTAAAGTCCTAAGAATAAATTTTAGAGTCGTGGCAGCTTATGCCTTATAAGAATATGTTTGGAAGTGAGATTTCTAGAATGGGTCCTAAAAGAGCAGTCTAAGGTTGGTTTCAGGTTAGTTTTCGTGCTCAAAAAGTCTATGTTAGGTTTCATATGTGGCCTGGTGCTAGGGGCTTGCTCCCCTCACTTCATGATCCTAGAGCCAAGCTGGGTCACTTAGCCAATATATACTTCACCTATAGTTTATACTCTACTAGAGAATAGAGTGGGTCCTCCTCTTCGTTGTGAAGTCTAAGTAGGATCGCTATGAAGGGTAAGGTATTCGCTAGGTGGTGAAGTCTTAGTCAGGCCTTGTCTCAGGTATGTTATATGTTTGATTTTGTGAATGTGGTCTGGTCGTGTAACATATGTGCATTACGATTTATTCATAATGTAGTTAATTACTAGATGAGCTAAATATGCATTCAAGCAGGAGTGAAATGCATTTAATCTTTAACCCAAATTGAAATGTTTGTTTAGATGCAGACAAGTGGGAAAAGGTTTAAGAGCATGAATTTCACTACTCTAAGATACAGAAAGAAATGAAAAGAAGAAAAAGAAAGAGGTTCTTTTTAACTTGTGCTTATGGTTTCTTTTTGAAAGAAAAAGAAAGAAGAAGGCTGCAAGGAGATAAAATTTCCCTAATACAGCTATATGAATGATTGCCTTTTAGAAGAAAATGAACCCAAGGAAAACTCTAGTGGTCCCACCGAGTGTGCCAGAATGTTTCTACTCATTTTTGCTTTTTAATATTCAGAAGAAATAAGAAACTAAAGGTTAATGGTCAGGGGTTAGATGATACCTGGATGAAGTTGCGCACCATATCTAGATGATTGAAGGAGCTCCTCTTTGGCTGTGGAGAATGACACCTGTAGAGAGAAAGAGACTCAAACAAAGAAAATGTTAGATATAGATATGGTGGACTGCCAAGTGATATGCTCGGTCCCAGAAGTGTAAAGACTTCCTTGAGGGATGACAGTCCACTTATTGACAAAAAGATTGATGCTAGAAAAAAATGGTGAAAGACTAAACAAAAGAAATAGATTTAATGTGTACCTGTATTCTATTGTCAGTCTGTCATAGTTGCCAACGTCGATTAGTCTACCAGCATCGGTTGGTAAGTTTTTGACGTCAGTTAGGCTGCCGACATTGGTAGGGGCAATGGTCCTTGGATGGGTCTCAGGTTTGTGTCCATGGTCGATAGAGGGAGTCTAGAAGTTAAAAGGGTCTAGTAGGGTTGCAGGGAGAGAAATAAAGTCTGTAGAAGGACAAAGGTAGATGATAGGTTGTCAAAAAGGGTCAAGATAAAAGGAAGGCTTTTATAGTCTCTCCAGGAAGAAAGTTGAGTATGGTTGAAGGTCAGGTCTGGTCTGGTAGTATTTAGAGATAACAAATTGACTAAGTTATTCTAAATTATTGAAATGAAAGGGCAAAAGAAATACTTAGCTCTAGTGAGAAGAAGAACCAAGATGTCGAACACTTGTGCCTGTTACGGCTGATGTCTAGGTCCCCATGCAATGCTTCAGTCCAATCTGGAGCGACTGGTGTAGAGTCTCTATGGCCAAGGGAGCGTTAGTTGAAGTTTGATGCCTATGGATGTCTCAGAGTCTAAGAGGAAGAGAGAGAGAGAGAGCCAGATATGAGTGAGAGAGAGTCCCAAAAATTATTGATCAGAGCTAAGGGCTTAACTCTGTGTTAGACGTCGATTTATGTAACTGATGTCGGCAATCCCGTCGGTGTCAGCTGACAATTGACTGACGTCAGTGGGTAGAGAACTCGTAAAAGGGCTTAACAGCACATTCTCCATCTGCCAAGTGCATCGTCCATTGGAGAATTGTCAAAGGTTGGGCTAAATACACATGAGAGTTAGTTAAGAGGTTAGGGAGGAGTAAGAATAGGTCTTAGGTGAGTCATGGGGTGAGAAAAGGTCTAAGGGTGAAGTGTCCAAGGTGAGGTTTCCATGGTGAGGTGTCTATGGTGAGGTGTTGAGGGTGATGTTATTAATTTAAAATAAGTAATGTATTTTAAATTAATAAGATGTGTAAGGGTTAAGGAGAGGACCAAGGGAGAGTCGACACATTTTAGGTGTCTACACTTATAATGGAATGGTGGGATCTAAAATAGAAATCACAAGGAATGGGGAAACTAGCCAGATGATTTGAAACACTTGGGAATAATCTATTCATAATTGGTTCGGGCCTGAGGTGGTAAAAAATAGCGGTAACAAATAATTTCCAAAATTCATACAAGTCACTAGTCTTTGACAAAATGAGTGTCCATGCAGACACAGGGATGGTCCTTTGGAGATCAAAATCTGGCTCATACATATTAAGATACATATGTTGGGAAAAGAGGTTAGAGTTCATAAAAAGCACGAGGTGGAAAAAATAGGAAGAATACCTAAACACTCCAATTGATCTAAAATGGGCCAATTGTTCTACCATTGAGAAAGCAATTTATTCAAAAAAGTCGAGCTGATACTTGAGTTTTATCAATAGTCTTTAGCCTAAAGAGAATAGCCATTTGTTCTACATAAATTTCCATATCATCTTTCATGCCAAAGATGAAAGCCATCATTGACAATGCGTCTTGGCTAGCCTAGGCAAATTGAGCTCTTGGTGTAGGGAGTGTGAGTACCGTAGTGTCATCATCACCCATTTGTAATTCAGATCTTAGGAACCTTGACTGAGTGTTGATGTTTGCCCATGTTTTTTGCATTTTATCAGCAATGGGAAACATAGCTATACTATCATGATGCATGACTAACATATCCCTGATAGCTCGTGGTGTGATTTTCACCATGAATAGACCTCGTTGAATGGTGCATGAAGGTGCATGGAACAAGTCTACACATAATTCGACAAGGTCAGGGCATGGATGCACATTTGGAACAATGAATTGAGCCAGTTGTGAGGTCCATATCCTCATGGCGAAGGTTTCATATTTCCCTACTCTAGCCCTATGTAGACACCTTTGATGTGCCCCTTCTCTAAGAGTTTTGCTACTAGCTCTCTACAGAATTGGGTCCATGATGCCATTCACATAATCTTTTATTTTCACTGAGTCACTTGCTTGACCAGCTTCAAGAAACTTCGTCCATGGATAGGTCTTTAATGGCTACGTGGGAGCTGAAGCATATGATTTACTTGCAAGAAACTTATCAAGGGATTCATACATCCTAGTTCCTTGTCGTGAAGATTGTGCCCCCTCCATCTCTATATCTTTTTTGTGATAGCTTGTATGAACTTTTGAAAAATGGAAATACTTTCACTAAAGCAAGTTTACTAAGCACAAAAAAATGCAAGTAGCAGGATATTTTTTCAAAGATGCAAGAATGTTTGAGAACTTGTAAACTTTAACTCTTGCTAAGAGGTATATATTGACCTACCAAGTCTCAAAATGGCATTAAACTCAGATAACTGTTAGCAAATCCTACTCAATATTTATGTAATAGTGAGATAGACACATTATGCAATTGGCAATGCAAGGTACCTTGGGGATTTCTAAAGATTTGGGAGACATTTAATGTATTGGAGATATTTGAAAATTTTGAAAATTCTGAGCTGCTGACTACGTGTTCAAAGAACACTTATTTAAAAGAAAAGTGAGAAAACAAAAATGGGAAAGCAAAGTAGGAAAACAAAGCAATACAAAAAGGGGAAACTACCTAACTACATTAATGAAGCATCTTTATCTCCCTCCTAGATCAAAAGTAGAATTTCTAAAGTCTCCTTCATGACAAGCCAACTTATATTGCCATATAAGTGATTGAATTGGATATAGCTTTGGTGAATTTCCCTTTGTGTATGCCATATTTATTTTCTTGCATTCGAGTGAGTCTGAGTCAAACATGATTTCAATATACATAAGCTCTTCTTGTTCTTAGAAGCTCGTCGAATATCGGCTCTTGATATTGGGATGTCTTACCAAGAAGTTAACGACCATCTGCTCATCAATAGAAGCCTTTTGACATATATCATTTATTGACTTAACTCCTTTTTCCTTAAACTCAGGTTCTATTGCATGATTATCCTCTTTAATAACTTCAAAATTACCAATATCTTGAAAGGATAATTATGAAATTTTGCAATAATTTTTCACATGTAATTGAGTCTCAATACTATCTTGTTCCTCTGCAACTGGCTCATGGCTTCCCTAAAAACTAGTATAACATGATCCAATGATTTCAAACAAATCATTCAAATCATGATCCAAGAAATGTTCATGCTCTTCCTCATCATCTTGCAAAGTAAGAAGAAAATCAGAAATTATTTCTTCTTCATCAGAGATTAAGGCATATGCTTGTGCCTTCTCACTCAGAATGTTGAATTCATGTTGAGAGACTCGAGCATCGATAGAAGAGGAATCTTTTGACTTTTCTTCCCCTAGAACATTTGGGATTTTATGATCTTCATCAATTATAACATAAGTGCCCAGACCAATAGAATCATAATTTCCATATGGTTCACTTTGCATCATAGCTGATAAATGATCATTTTCTTCTTATTGATTATATCCAGTCCATTCACCTAGCTCCTAGACAAAAACCCTTTCTTCTTTATTCATCATAGCATGGGCTACCTCTAACTTTGTAGTTGGTTCATTGGTGATATGATCCTTATATAATGGCTCAGATAATATCTTCATCTTTGAACCATATTTGGTTCTTAAAATGAGGTGAGACTAATCAAGGGACATATATCCTCCTATCTTGGCTGTAAAGTCTCTTGATAAACATAAGCCAAAAATAGGAGGTATATCTATCACTACTACATCTTGATTTACAATAATATTAGGACAAGCATATAATTGTAACTGGAGTTGTTTTATTCTCCCTATTATTTGTACTGCTTTGCCATCTAGCTATATGACACTTTTAGTGAGTGGTTCATACTTAATTTCTAAAGCATCAGCTATCTGCTTGGGCATTACTATAGTAATAGCCCTTGGATCAATCATTGCATTATGCAACAATTTCTTAGCCACTATCAAAGTTAAATAGAAGGGATCTGGTTTGGATTTGCTTACCTTTGTTATATTATTCACTAGGGCTATTGTCTATAGATGAACTGTATCTTTGAGCTTTTCTTTTTTAGTAGGTCCTTCTTTGATAATAGTACCTTTAGGCACTACTTGGCCTTGCAGATCTTCTTGTAGTAGTGTCTTCTATTCAGGAATAGCCAATATATCCCATATTGATACTTGTGCTAGATTATTTTTCAATTGATCCACCACATTTATTGGTCCCAGAGTCTGAGTTCTTTGAAAATAAGGATATCTTGTTTTTTATTGAATTTTTGCAGGAATCCCTTGATTTTGCACCAGCTGAGGCACTTCTTGTCTGACAGCTATGTTTCTTTGTCCTTGAAATGGAGGATTCTCCATGACTTAACTATATATAACCTCAGGCTATTCCACCATCCTTCTCTTTGATCTAGTGTGATAATCAGATTGCACCACTAGTTTTTTGGAGGTAGATGCTTCATTCAAGAAAACTAAATCTTCATCTTCAACCCATGAGAACAAAGCATGTTCTGGGGCTATTTCTTCCTCTTATTGCAAGGACATCCCTTATATCTGAGCCATTAGGACTAAATTTTGCATACCAGAAGACTGGTAGGCTTGATTGTCATTAGAACTTGCAAACTGACCATCCATTCTTCTTTGCTCTGCCACCTTTTGTTGTAGATTACCCATAGGACAATCTCTAGGTGTATGAGCATTATTGCAAGGGAAACACCAGGCATTAGTGTTATCCACATGGTTATTTTTCCCTAGAATAATCTCCATATCTGAATTAAGAGGAATAGTCTGTGAGGGTGTGGGGACTGTAACTAATTGGTTTGTTGGCTGATGGTTAGTTTGTCTTGGAAGACCCTAGTATTGGTTTGGCTGAGATGAAAATGTGTTTCCTTGATAGCCTTGATATGGAGGCTTAGGGAAATTATTCTACTATCTTTTTATATTGATCAGCTCATTAGAGAATGTCCTTAGGATATTCTTGATATCATCCAGCTCAGATGACTGAGTAGGGACAATTTCTCTAGCAGATGGTTGAGGATAGGTGTACATAGACACAAGTGGGGCAATAGATTTAGGGACTTCTTGAGGTAATGGCAAGGACATTTCTAGGAACATGGACATGGGAGGCCTTGGGGGTAACTTTCCAGCATCTATTAAATTGTTCTTAGCTCTGACAAAGTGTGTCCTCCAAGTGACTTAATCATAATAGATATATCTAAATTCAAAGCCTTAAGATAAAAAACTATGGCCATACATGGTAATGGTCTAGCTGTAACAGGGATTCTTTCCTAAGTTTTTTGAAATCTGGAATTGAAGTCAGTCATGGATTCTTGTGGTCCTCTTTGAATGGTAATTAATTGTTGTAACAAAGAAGACTTATCACCCTTCCCTTCAAATATTTTAAAGAAAATATCTCTAAGCTAATCCCATGTAGATATGGTATTTGGGGTCAAAGACCGATACCATTCTAGAGCCTTCCCTTTAAAAGAAGCTATTAATAATCTTATGGCCACATTTTTCTGTGTGACAACATGTATAACACAGACATTTGATATATCTTGAAGATGTTCCTCAGGTGTTTTGGAGTCTTGCCCACTGAATTTAGGTAAAGCTTTTATGGAATTCACTGGGATAGGGTCCTAAATGGCTGATGGTATTGGGAGGACTAATGGACTACTAGTGTTCCAACTCGCATAATTTATTGGGAGTATAGGGGTTCTCATATTTTCTCTTGGTATTGGTATAAATTGGTTGACTCTTCTTGGACTAGTTACTAAAGGTGGCAAAAGAATACCTAGATTTGTAGCAGATTGTGATCTGGTTACTGGTCCACAACTATGACTTCTCATCACTCTCTGGCTCATATGATCTTGAAAGAGACTTCAAGATTGGTCCCACCAAGCATGCCAAAAACTATTGATAATTTAAAATTGTGCTTGATTCTAATCAATAACAATGGGAAGTTTCAAGATGTGGTACTTGCGACTTGAAACAACCTCTAGATTTTTGGGAAGCTAGTTCTTCTTTATATTGAGTAGATACTGGGAAAAGGGATAGCAATTTTAATCAAAAACACAAATGCAAGAAAGGAAATCTAATCTATGGTGATGCACCTAAATGTAATTTGACCTTAATCCTGAGCACAGTGAGACTATATGTAGGATTCATTTACATTTAAGAGCAAACAAGTTCATGATCAATGTAAAAGATGGAAACAATAGAAACAAAAGCTCATAGCATAGACTACTTTTGTAGTGATACAAAAAATGTCAACAAAGGCATAGGGTTCAATCTTTTTATTTGAATTTTCCAGTCATATAAGAGGTGTAGAAACACGTATAGTTATATAAACCTTTCAACTCAAGAAAATGAGACAAAAGCAAATGACATTCCTAATCATGGTTTTAGAAAGTCTACAGCCTAGACTACTTTTGTAAATGACATAAAAAATACCAACAAAGGCATAGGATTCAATCTTCTCATTAATTCTCTAGTCACATAAGAGGCACAAAAACATGCACAGTTACATAAACCTTCCAACTTAAGAAGATAGAACAAAATCAAATGATATTACTTAGTGACAGCTCTAGAAAGTCTAAACTATTTACAATAATTCTCTCTCAAAATTCTCTCTGATAATTGATGATGATTTTTGGTGATTTTTGCACCCTTATTTATATCCTTGGATTCACTCTAGATTGTCTAATTTTTCCCAATCTAATGGCCCAACTGAAATCTCACCGAACTAGAAGCGTCTAACAAAAGATATCTTATAGATTTCAAAATGCTTTGTCTTTTAGCAGTTTATTGGTTGAAATAGATTACAGGATGCTCCCTTCTCTTAAATGATAGATAACACTTAGCCAATTCTTTAAAAATCTTCCTATTACTTAGGAGACACTAGAAAATGACACCTGGCATGTTTTACATCACCTATTGAAGACATGCAGCACTTTTCATGTAACTTATACTCTTTTGTGTCTTTGCTCAAGATCGTTTCACCTTTGACACTTGTCATAATCTGCTTCCTCAAAACTTCAACATCTTAAATAAAATAAGACCCACAACATTTCTTACCTGAGTAACTTTAAAAGTGACATAGGGATAGGTGTCGATCTCCACTGCTTCATTAAAGGACATGTGGCAATCTCTGCTTTACTTATTTGGGGTTACTTGGTGGTCTTTGCTTCTTTTAGCTAAATTTTTAGAAACCTACGGAAGATGACACTTGGCAGTCTCCACTTTACTCTATTTATACCATAAAAACAAATGGATCTCATTTCTCATTTACACGGACAGTGACACCTAGTGGCTTCCGCTTGCTTCAGACACAAAACTTGGGACCCACCACGGTCTTTGCTATATCAATAAAGCAAAGATGAAGATAATTCAGACTGTGACATGTGGTGGCTTTTTCTTTCTTTTGCTAGAGTACATGGCAGCTTTTGTCACTCTTAGAAAAGAAAAATTGAGACCTTCTATGATTGCCACTTAGCACTTTCTGCTTGATTCTGATACTTAGCTTGTTAAAACCTTTCACTGAAAAGAGATGAAACATGGGTGCCGATATGAAACCATTGATGGTGACACTTGGCACATTTCTCTGAGTCACTATGAGATACGTGGCACATTCCGACCAACTCATAGAAAATATAAAAGGTGCCTCAGATGATGACACTTGGTAGTTTTTGCAAAGAAGGATGCCTCAGACAATGACACTTGGTAGTTTCTACTAAGAAGGATGCCCCAAATGATGACACTTGTTAGCTTTCGCTTGATTTTGACACTTTAGACAAAAAATGAATTAAAAGGAAAATAGAGCCTGTGCTCTATTTCAAAACTTTGCCATCTCAGACCAAAGTATGCGAAGATAAAATTTTGCGACGGGCGACTGAAAAATAGAATGAAACATTGAGTAAATTTTTACTCTACACCTACTTAGAGGGAAATACCCAAGTACTTTCAATACTTTTGATGAGGTTTTCACCATGTCAAAAAAATTACAAATCAAAGCCATTGATGAGGGAAAATTGAAACTATAAAACAAAAATTCTAGATTTAAATCCAATGACCCTTCCTCATCCAAAACCACCAATCAATCTAACCATCTCAATACCAAACCAAAGGCATCCACCAATTCTATTATGCTTAAAAAATTTCCACCTTTAACTATCAACCAACCCAACCCAACCAATTCCTCTAACTCTTCCAACCAACAAAATTGAAACCAAAATTGAGCTACCCCAAAATAGTATTCTACAATAGGGAAGTCTTATGCTTTAGTTTTGGACAAATTAATCAAATAAAACATCATATAACTTCCTCCCATAAAACCTCCCCACCAATTTGATGCTTTTCTCCCTACACCTAGATGGTATAATGAGAATAATCTATGGACTTTCTATCGCATCATCAGACATGATTTTAGTAGGTGTAACACCTTTAAAACCATTGTCCAAAACATGATTGATAAGGGAGAACTTGTATTTGATAATCCTAATGCACTCCAAAATTAGTCCCTTGACATCTTTCATAAACCTTTCCCTAATCATGCCCTTTATACCGAATATGTTGATAATAAACTAAAATCATCTCATGCTCATGAGGTCCATACATTTAATGTCATTATCAGTGAACCTATCATTGAAGAGACCATTACCTTAACTATATCTTCCTCCATTCCACTCATTGAAGTAGTGGATTCACCCACTATTCCTTTGAACATCCAAATAGAGGAATCAACCACCCCTCTTTCTTTACTTGAGGAGACCATAGACTTATCCACATTTCCTTTGATAGAAACACCGAAGGAGGCAACCATTTATTTAACCATCTCTTCACCCACTCCATTTATTGAAGTGATTAAATTACCCTCCATTCCTTTATACACCCAAGTAAAGGAAGATACCATATTCATTCCTTCACTTAAGGCCATCAAACCTTCCCCATCTATCCTATAACCACCCATTCTCTCTTTGGGAACCATCCCAAAAGAAGAGATCACCTTATCTACACCTTCCATGGAGGAGAAATCCTCTCAAATATTATAACCTTCAAGGAAGGGCAAAGGTGATTAAACCATTTCCTCACCTCCATGTATGAGCTTAATCTTTGAAATAATGACCAAGGGATCAAACACATTTACAAGTCTTTTTCTAGATTGGTCTAAAATTTAAAGTTCACTTCTCAACCCAATATGGATAGATCCACCTTTTAGCATCATCTTAGGTTCCCTTACCTAAAAAAACCTGAACCTTTAACCTCACTTGCATCCACCATCAAACCTATCATCACCTCAATACCTTCATCAAACACTTCTTCCTCTAAAACCATAAGAGAACCATCCAACCCACCTCCATCTAAAATTGTCAAATAACCTTACGTCTCTCTAACCAAACCCATCAAGAATCTATGAATACTTATACACCTATCCTTGCTCACCCATATTTGAATTTGGACTTAACCCCTTCTATTCCACCAAATAAAACCCCAAACAAACCAACTAAGAAGGTGGAACCAACCAAAATCCCACCTTGAACTAGAGTTGTACCACCTCCTTCCCTCTTACCATCTATCTTAGGACTCAATTCTTCTACCATCCTAAGAGCTCATCCTTCTACCAATAAAGTGACCCCTCCCATAGTTACCTATTCCTCATATAGTAAACCTTCTCCTTTTACTCTACCTACACCTACCTCCACCAAATCATCAAACTCCCCATCATTCTTAACTAACCTATCTACCTCTACCTTCCCACCTATCACCAAACCTTCATCATCCACCTCAAAACCAGCCATAACCAAACAATCCAAACCAAAACAACCTACCAAAACCATTCCACTACCTACAATTATCAAAATGAAGCTTAATTATAAGAATGCTCCCACTTCTAAAACCAAAAACCCAACACCTTCAACACCTTTGCTCAAATCTTATTCAACCATTCTACAAAGGTTGTTGGAAACCTCTTCCTTAAGCCTACCACCTATCAAACCTTTCAAACCTTCACATCCTAAACCATCATGGTTCAATGAGAATTTTATCTATTTATACCATATGACTCTTTAATAGGACATAGATAACTGTAAAGCTCTCCAAACATTTGTCCATAACTTATGAGATGAGGGTGATCAATTATCAGATGAACCTATTTTGATCCCATTACCAACCCAACAACCAACTCAACCCATCCAACATTTACCTAATACTCCACTCTAATTTAAAAGTGAGGAGGAATTGAAGTAACCATCTAGCCCAACACCTCCCTTAATCCACACTATCCATATGGTTACCCCATCAAGGGTCCAATAAAAGGATAAGAGAAAGGCCAAAGTATCCATACCATAGACATATTCTTTTAACCATCAATATTTCAATTGAACCCAAACACCCTAACATTTACCTTCACCTTTACCAAAAAACAAAATATCCATTTTGGGTGAATCTCCCACCAACCCTTTTGAATCCATCTAATGGGTAATGTTAAAACAACTTCACCAAACACCGATGAAGATGAGCCTTTATGAACTAATCAACACCTCACCCCATAACCACCAAGCATTTATAGAGACCATAAAATTAATAAAGGTTCATCCAAAAGACCCTCAACCTATTTGATCCTTCATATAAGCCCTTCTAAATTCTACCTTTGTCACCATCTAGGATTCAAAAATATTGTTTGTTCATTATGAAAGAACCTAATCCTCCCCTCTTTATCACTGCAAACATCAATCAAACCTACATCAAAAGGGTGATGATTTATGGAGGAGCTAAAATTAAAAGTATATCCTCTCATGCTTATGACCAACTTGAACTACCTAATAATATCATGTCATAAACTATAGTGGTCCTTCGCTCCTTTAATTATATTATGGCCACTACTTTGGGGACAGTCATCCTCCATATCTACTTGGGACCTCACACCATTTTAGAACTCTTCTATATTATATAAGGTAATTTCTAAAACAACATCTTACTTGGATGCCCTTGGATCCTCACCATGAGTTGTATCCCATCCACCTTATACTGATGTGTCAATTTCAAACACAAAGGTCAAGTTTTACCATAAAAGTTGACCCTAGTCCCTTCACATCTTGAAATATGACATATCAACCCAAAAATATTCTTATTCCTTCCTCATCCACCTCACCGATGACCAAAAAAAACTTCACCCCTACCATTGATGAAGCTAAAACTAGCTCATATATCCCTTCTTTTCATATCCTTATAGAGGACCCCTTATAACCCATATTTCAATGTCTCTCACTGGGGAGGTATCATCTTTTAGCCTTGGATGCTTTTCCTACACCTCAAAAGTATGGAAACCTCAACCATGATCCTAGTTATGACCCGAACATCAGAACCATATTCCCTTTTTGTCATCCCAACCATCAAACCAACTTACTCTATGGGGGACTTGATCATCCACTTATTTCTTCCACCACTACCTCTACCACCTGACTATTAACCTTTAATTCCTCTTATCTGGACAAACTAACATTTGCTAAATTATACCTTCACATGTGTGCATAAAAGGTATTTGGCCTTAGCCATTATAAACATGGACCTCATGAGTTACCTTCCATTATAACCTAAAAATCTTGTGAGTTATTTGGCCTTGGGTTCATACTACCAAAAGAACCCACCGATGCACCAAAACCTATCACCACCATTGAGAAAAACATCCCATCCTCACCAACCCACTATAATTTGAAGTTTTAGGATTTCAAAATCATTCCTCATAACTTTTTTTATCAATAATATTAGTTTAGGCCCCCTGACCTATCAAAAGGATGACCAAACTAGAGCCCTTCCTCTCATTCATCCTGAAATGGTAGAAAATGATTCTCTTATCATAAACACCATCCAACATCAGGATGATGATTCCATTCTCACCTACCTTAGTATAGGGGATTTTTATATCCATAAATCCATTCCTCATAAGAACCAAACCATGTTGAATAAATCCACCATTGATGTTAGCTTGGGTACTCAGGATAACCCTCATATTGTCAAGATTGGTCAATCCTTAGATTCTTCAAAGCAACAAGATTACCCTTCTTTCTTTCTTGACTGAAGCATAACATTTGCTTTTTCCTATCAATATATTCCTAGAAATGACCCTTATATATCCCTCCACAACATTTTCACTCATCCTAATGTTAAGCTTGTTTTGTATAAGCTTCATGGGATGTACCCTCACATTGCCCTTCTAGTAAAAGAATATGTTCAACGTCTCTTATCTATCAACTTCATCTAACCCATCGATTATCCTTAATGGGTTTATAACATCATTATCACTACCACGATTACAAGGGGACTTTGCCTCTATATTGAATTTCATGACCTTAACCTTACTTGCCCAAAGGATGACTTACCTTTGCCTAGAATTGACTAACTTGTGGATCTTACATCTAGCCACAAGATGTTATCTTTCATGGATGGTTTCTTAGGATATAATCAAATCTAAATTTCCCACAAAGATTAGCATAAAACTTCTTTCATCACCCCATGGGGAACCTTTTTTTACTAGGACATGCCATTTGCTCTAAAGAAGACTAGAGCAACTTACTACCATGCGATGACCTACATATTCCATGATCTCATCCATAAAATCATAGAGGACTATGTATATGATCTCCTTGGGAAATCTAAACTTCACAAGGATCACCTAGTTGTTGTCACAATCATCTCCAACCACCTAATCCACGTCCATGTCTAACTCAACCCCAAGAAATGTATTTTTGGGGTCCTATCTGGAAAGATTCTTGGCTTTATCATCTCTATTCAAGGAATCAAAGTTGACCCTACCAAAGTCAGAGCAATTTTGGAGATGCCTCCTATAACCCACCTTAATCAAATATATAACCTACATGGGAAGCTCCAATCCATTCATCACTTCATCTCTCAATTATCAGATAAATGTCAACCTTTTCATCACCTTCTCAAGAAAGATACATCTTTTAAGTGGATTAAAGACTATCAACAAGCCTTTTATTCATTAAAATAATACCTTATTTCTCCACCTATTATTACCCCTCCTAAAGAGGACCAAACATTAAACATTTATATTTCTACCACTGGCCATTCCTTAGTGGCAAGATTTGCTCATCATGATGACCAAAATAAAGAAAAAGTTGTCTACTACATAAGTCAAATGCTTATAGAGTATGAGACTCGGTAAACCTACTCTAAGAAACTTGATCTTGAATTAATATTTATGACTTCCAAAATCCATCATTACCTTATAAATCAAAAAAATTTCATCATCACTAACATTTACTTGCTCAAGTACATGCACTCTAAACCATACCAAAATTAGCATATGGCTAAGTGGCTCATGCTCTTATCTGAATTTGACCTTGAGTGCCTTCAACAAAATTTGATCAAATGGAAAGTTATTTTTGATCAATTGGTTGAAGCCCCTCTACCATATAAGCAACAAATTCCTCTTATAAATCTAGATGAGTCCGTCATAACTCTTTATTATGAGGACCCCACCTACCAAATGACCATGTTCTTTGATGACTCCAAATGCAAGTATAGTAGGGGTTTCAGAGTTATTCCCATTTCCCTCAATGGTGAACCTCTTCCCCTTTCCTTCAAAATTTATTATTAGTGCACCAATAATGTGGGTAAGTATGAATCCCTAGTAGTAGGTCTCTAAACCAATCTAGCCTTGGGAATTAATACTATCAGTGTCTTTGGTGATTCTTAACTTGTAGTCAACTAGGTGAACAGATCTTACCAATGTAAGAATGATGTCTTTTAAAATTAAAAATAACTAGTAGATGTACTCTTAACATAATTTTACCATTGGCTTATCCATTTTGTTCCATGATCTACCAACAAGTTCATGTATACAATTATTTCCCTTGCTTCACAAATCCCATCTCAACCTACCAATTCTAAACTCTTTTTTACCATCCATTGATTTATCATACCCTCTTACATCCATTCCAACCTTCCTACCATTTTTAATGTGGAAGCATCTCCATCAGACATATGGTATGAGCAAACCTTTAACTACCTTAGCCATGGCATTTTTCCTCCCAACCTTTATAAGAATGATCGAAGAGCATTTGTTTAGATTACCTCTCATTACACCATACGAGGGGGAATAATTTACAAGCATGGCTTTGATATCCTCCTTATTTGTTGTCTACATAGTCATGAGGTTTCCCATGCTATCAAGGAAATTCATGATGGAATCTATAGGGGACACTTTATTGGTCTAGCTATCACTAAACATATCCTTCACCTGGGCTACCATTGGCCCATCATCAATTAGGACTGCTATGATTAGTCAACAACATCCTAATTTACATCATGAACCTACCTATGACCTTCAAGTATCCAAATAATATTATACCTTCTCACAATGGGAACATCCTCTCATTGGGGAATTAATCCTCATTCTTCACAATGACAGTAATCCATCATCACTACCACTGAGTATTTCACCAAATGGGTAGAAGCTATTCCTCTCATCTCAACTAAAGTGAACAAGATAGTTGACTTCATCAACCATCATATCATATATCATTTTAATGTTCCCTATAATATCATCACTGATAATGGAAAATATTTCAAAAATAAGCAAGTCCAAGGTCTTTATGACACATTTGTCATCAAGTTAAGATTTCCTCATCTTACCATCCATAAGTAAATGGGCAAGTAGAAGCCTCTAATAAAACCCTTAACAAAATGTTAACTAAAGTAATAAGTTTTTTAGGTTAGGATTGGAACTTACACATATCTTTTGCTTTATGGGCCTATTGCACTAGCATTTGAACCAGTATGGGGGATATCCCTTTCTCTCTAGTTTTTATAGTAGAGGCCATCTTACCACTCAAATTATATATTCCCTCTCTTAACATATACTTATAAGACATCATTTCTAAGAATAAATATCATCGATAATGTCTATAATGACTTAAGCTACTTGATGAGCACTGCCTGGTGACACTTAACCATCTTCATGTCTACCAAGACCAAATCAAACATGCTTATAACAAGCACATATAAGAATGATAATTCAATATCAGAGACCACATCTTAAAAGAAAAAAAAACATGTAACCAATATGAAGAAAATAAAAAGAGGTAAGTTTTCTTTCAATTATCTTGGAGCCTACATCATAACCCATAAGTATGCATCAAGAGCTTATCATTTTCCTCTCTTAAAGGCAAACCAAAAATTGAGATTTTCAATTCTTCACATCTACATCCTTTCTTTTTTTAAAACAAAGATAAAACTTTCCTTTTTGTCTAACTTAATTTCATCCCTTGATTTATGATATTTTCACCTTCACTTACCTATCCCTATCCATTTGAGGACAACTGATTACAACATAGAACCATGTGATTAACCATCATAGTTTTAACCTAATCATAAATATGCGTATCATTGATCTACCCATAGCATGGTTCTTATGGATATTTTTTGTCTTTAATCTATATGTAATCTCATGGTCATTATCTCTTAAAACCACCCCTTTCACCTAGCATTAACCTTTTGTACTAAAATTTTGCCCTTATAAAGGTAAAAATCTAAACCTATATAGACTTGTCCATGTCTAAACCTAGCATAAAAATAATTTGGGATACTAAAATATCACTTGGGTCACATGTCTCTAGCATAGCAGATAGCTCCCTTAAAGGACAACTACCTAAAAAACTAAATTTTAGACCACTCCCTTGAAGGATAGCTACCAAATAAACAACCTCAAACTTAGATGACTCCCTTGAAGGATGGCTAAGTCAAATGGGTCAAAATAAATCATATTAATCTTCCCACATTAATTAGATTGATAAACCTATCAAAACAAAATAAAAAAAAGACCTTATATCAAAATCAAAACAAGTTATGCCAAGGAAGTTGCAATCAACTTTCATATATAGCACTAATAGACTTCTTGCATTGATCATTATACACCTTTCATGAATACATGGACTTTTCTAAAATGGTTCTTAGGTCACCTATAGAAAAAAAAATTAACCCACATAAGGTTACCTTACCTATCACACATTTACCTTTCACCTAGCACCTACCTCCCCTTTATACCATCTATAAATCAAAAGATTATGAGCTTACTTGACACAATGTGACCAAGACAACTTTTAATCAACCAAAGCATGATAATTCAAAGTATTTGAAAGGTTTATTCTCCTTAAGCCAATATAACTTTGTTTTTTATTTTATCCTTACCAATGAAAATTCATCATTATTTTTCCTTACATTCTTATCATTGTTTCATGCAAACATATGTTTCATGATTCTCATCTCTTTTCTCACATTTGTTGATTATCTAACTTTATTTATGTGCTCACATCATAACCATAATCAAATAATCCATAATCAATGAAACTAATCACATCACGTAAACCACATTAATAATCATAATCAAACCATCCATAATCATCACATGCCTAAGCTACTAAGTCCACATCTCATAAGCATAAAACATCAAAACATCAAAACCAAAATCATGAACCATGGAACACACATCATATATATATATATATATATATATATATATATATATATATATATATATATCATGAGCATCATAAACATCATCATATATACCATGTCATCAAAATAAATAATACATGTACCAATATATATATATATATATTTCTCTCTCAAAATCTTGTCCATCTCATTACATCAGCATGCAAGCCAGTATCAAAATCATGTACATTTATATCTATACATCATAGTATATCATATCATGCCCCTAAGGTGCCACTACCACTAGCCCTTCATGCACCAATACTACCATTACCATTTCGTATTGGTCCTCTTCGGATGCCTCCCTATCCACTCATCGATGTGGCCCACTAACCTAGAGTCACCACACCTACTCCACCTACTAAACTAGCTCTATACTCACCCCATTAGGGTTGCTTAGGACATTACACTATAACTATGGCCTCATACTACCTCAAATCCTCCACTGTGGCCAATTATCACATTGTAGGGATGGTACTTAGTGGTCATGTTGGTGTTGTGGTTGCTCTTACCCTATGTTTCAAGGTGTCCCTCTCTTGGGTCACCAAACCTAAGAAGGTCCTATCCTGGTCTCTCTCACCTATAATGATAGCAATCTGACCTTATAAAGTCATAATCAATCCCTAGAATGTGGCCACTTATCCATATAACCCTATAATCTATGCTTATGTAGTAGCTAGTGTTATTCTTGCCTATCCATTAGGGCCACCACCCTACACCTATACCTAGGGTTCCCCACTAGCTAGATCTACATCCATGGCCTGTCAGCCCCTATCATCCTATCCAAAATTGGTTACTTCATAAATGGCCTCATACTATGATACATAGCCACCAATAACACTGACATAATCAATTCTTGTTATAATAAATAACTCCTCATGATCTAGGACCACCTCCTCTAGTTATGGATCAGGTAACAAAAACTCAACATGTTCCCTCCTATATCTTGAGAATAGACCTAGAATCCCTTATACTAGGCCAAACTACCTCCAAAATCTATCAAATGGGATAGCTCAATCTCACCCTCTCTCCTCTTTTAGATCCACCTCCATCTCTATAATGATAATGTATGATAACTATAGAAGGCCCACCTAGGAAAGCCCGCATATGGCCTCCACACCACATCACTCACAACCAATCCATCCAATGCATCTCTAAACTAGTCAATATCTATTAACCCTCCTCTAGCTTTTATCAGTTCATAATCTCCCCTTCATCACATAAAACCCACTCTTAAATCCATTTGGGCATAGCCCTCCCATGGTAACCCCAACTGTCTCAGAACCCTTGATGTGATCATATGCCTAATAATGGAGTACAAACCCCATACTGATTGTATACCTATTGTGAGCTTGGAATGCCCATAGGACCCTGTATATCTAGATTAAATAAATGGTGCCTACTTAAACACTGTCCTCCCAAAAAACATCTTCACCAACACTCCCAGTAGTAGATAAGGAAACCACTCACTGCTCAAATCAAGCAATGTAAAATAAGACATTGGCATCATTATCATAATCATCAAATGCCTCTCATTTGAAACCCCCGCTTTTATAATTTCCCATAACCAAAACCACTAGCATGCCACCTAACAAGGGCCCACTCTTCACCATATAAGAGCTCCATTTTCTCATCCCTCTCCTCACTCTCTATATTGTATATCAGTTCCCTCTAAATGGGGAGTCATGTGATCCTATGAACATCCTCTAATAGGATGGTCATCTCTCCTATTGGTAAGAGGAAGGTGTTCATGGCTAAATCTCATCTCTCAATGAGGTCCATGACAAGCACTACATCTCATGATAGGCATTGATAGTATCTCATAGCCTTGAGGTTGACCTCCCCGATGTATGTCTAATCATCCTCAATCATCCCTCCGTGGACCTCCATGAAGATCCTAGGAACTCGATCCCTCATCTAGATTTAATCTCATGCCTACAAAAATTAAAGTTAGTACACACACTTAGTTTTTCATTGCCATTTATCATTTCCATTTACTTCATTCTTTCTACCCAAATCAACCTCTTTATTGACCTAAACCCACCTAAATCAACCTATTCTACTAAACACAACCATTACCTATATAGTATTACCTCTAACCCTTGCAAGGTACCCTTACCCCACAATAATTTCAACACCAACACTAGCCTATCAAATAAAACATTTAACTCTTTTATCAATAAACCTATACCCTAACGTTCAAACAAAATTCTAACACCTATCAAAACCTCACCTTAACCCACAACCATTTTAAACACATCAATACTGCTTGTAAATCATTCTATCCTTACCTTCACTTGGTATTTTAACCTTTAAAACCTTTTCAAATAGTTTTTCTAACTTTTTTATCAACCCACCTTCCCTAAACACTCGATCATCACAAGTACCCTTATTAATTCGATGGTCAACCATTGATGGTCAAGTTTGAAAGTCGATAGTTGAGTTAAACCATTGATGATCATTGTGTGTGATCCTTAATGACAAACCACCTAACCATACCTTCCTCAAAACCTAACAAAATAATAAAATTTCAATAAAATAACTACCTAATTTTATCCTATACCTTACCCCAAACCCAAATCTTCTTTTAATTACAAATTTCACTTTTTAATTTTTCAAAAATGAATCAAAACCTAACACTAGGTCAAAACCCCCAAAAACCTATTTGAATTAGCCACAAACTACCTAAATTCAACTTTAACATAACTAAATCAACTAATCTATTAATTTTAAAACACTCCCTACCTCATTGTTTGATCGCTATTGAGGATAGATCCCATGTTGAGCTACTTGACCATGTCCTCATCTTCCCTACATCTCGTCCTAGCTAAATAACCTCAAACACATGCACCCACCCAATCAACAATCACCATGTTAGCAACTATCCATTCAAAAACTCTCCCGATAAAAAAGCCAAATCACCAAAGCATAAAAATGACAAAAAGCTTAGATTCAACAAGTTAAAATTGAATATTAGGGGGATGAATATAAACTGGGTATTGATGTTGTCCCTGTATAACCTGATTTTGATGCTACTATTTAGTAGGTTTCAAGAATGCTTTTCTTGGTGCATGATAATGCTTTATCTTTTTTTATTCTATTATAGGGTTTCAGGGTCCCTTCAAAACCTATTTTTACCTTAATCTAAAACAAGTTAAAATTGAACATGAATTTTATTTTTTGCTTTTTATCCTCACCCTTTTATAGTTTCCCCTTGACCATTGATGATCAGGGTGACCATCGATAGTCAACCTTGGAACCTTTGACCATTGATGGTCAAGGTATCACATTTAAATTTTTTCTACGTAGCTAAACCTAAGTGTTAAATTTTTGGGAGATAACCTTTTTCCCCCAAACTAAAACCTTAAATTTTGGAGCTTACCCTTCTTAGACAAACCATTAGACCACATCCACCTTGACGTTGGCCATTCTTTTGACCCAAAAAATTACATATTCTATGATTACCTTGTTTGGTATTTTTAACTACACTAACCAACCTTACCATGTTGAACATTTGAATTTGCACCACCTCATGCACAACTAGACTAATTGTATTTTTCAAGGGAGTACTTCCTACCTCAAATACCTATGAAAACATTAACCCTATCTAGAAGCCTTGATAGGAATAACCTAATCAGTTATGCCTAACATTATGGCCCAGTTACCCCATCACTATTCCTTCTAAAATCGACCTTATTTTTACCAACATTGACAACCTTAATCTTTAAGAGATCTTGACTATCACATTTATTCAAATTTTGTGTGCATGTTTGTGTTTCAAATTCCCAACCAATATTTTTGTCACCAACCTCATGACTCACCATATGCCACTTATCAAACCTTGATTTGATTTTGGTTTCACCTCATTAACTCTTAGTTTGAGGGGGGATACCTCATCCCATACTCAAATTAACCATACCTTCAACCAAGCAATCCATTTTAATTTTATATCTTGTTAATTCAAAGCCACATAACAAAAAGGGGCAAAATGTAGATACTATAAACCATACTAGATGTTGAAATGCCTTAGGATACCTTAGGTACCACCTAAACATTCTCAAACCACTAAAAAAAGGGAGAAAATGTAGACACTATAAAACCATACTAGATGTTGAAATACCTCATGATACCTTAGGTACCACCTAACCCTTCTCGACAGTCAACCTTGGAACCCTTGAGCATTGATGGTTAGGGTATCACATTTTAATTTTTTTTATGCATCTACACCTAAGTGTCAAATTTTTGCGAGATAACCATTTTCCCCCAAAATAAAAACTAAAATTTTAGAGATTAGCATTCTCTAACAAACCATTAAACCATTTCCATCTTGATGTTGGCCATTTTTTCAACCCTAAAAATTACATATTCTACGATGACCTTGTTTAGTCTTTTTAACTACACCAACCAACCTTGCCATGTTGAACATTTAAATTTACACCACCTCATGCACAACTAGACCATTTGTGTTTTTAAATGGAGTACTTCCTACTTCAAATACCTATGAAAACATTGACCCTATCTATAATCCTTAATAGGAATAACTTGATCAGCTATGCCTAATATTGTGGCCTAGTTACCCCATCACTAGTCCCTTTTGAACTGACCTTATTTTTACCAACATTAGCAACCTTAGTCTTTGAATGATCTTGAATATCACATTTAGTCACATTTTGTGTGCATGTTTACATTTCAAATTCCCAACCACCCTTTTTGTCACCAACCTCATGACTCACCATATACCACTTATTAAACCTTGACTCAATTTTGGTTTCACCTCATTGACTCCTAGTTTGAGGGGGAACACCTCCTCCCATACTCAAATTAATCAAACATTTGACTAATCAGTCCATTTTTATTTTGTATCTTGTTAATTTAAATACAAATAACAAAAATAGGCAAAATTTAGACACTATAAAACCATACTAGATGTTGAAATGCCTCAGGATACCTTAGGTACCACTTAACCCTTCTTAACCCACTAACTAACACATTAAAACCTAGGTATAGTTAGATACTTAGATAAATAAATTAAATAATTCACTAACCTAACCATTACCCAACTTATTTCAACCCACCTTGACCCCTTTTCCCTTGGGCACTCGACCATCAATAGTTAACTTAACTATTGATGGTTAGGTTGACCATCAATGGTCAAGTCATCCTCATTTTACACAAATACTAGTAGAACAAGATAATATGACATAATTAAATATATCTACCTTTCTCATTTATAAAAATCTCCCAATCATCAAAATTAGCAAGATAACCTACTAGGGAACCTTCTATCCTCCATCTCTCTTTGATTATAAAAGGAGGGGAGTAAGAGGTGAAATGGATCATCACAAGCATTCTTGCACACACGTATTCCATATCTCTAGCTAGTCTTATTCTAGTAATTCAAATATAGTAATAAATATCCAAACCTCTACTAAAATTTGTCTCAAAGTAAAGTATTGTTACTTTTCCAAAATTTCTCCAGCCATCAACTATCAACCATTTAGTAAGCAATAGGTATATTTGTATGTCTATTGTGTTATTATGGTTTCTGACCTCTCTCCCCCATCATACCTTTTTTACATATTTATTTCTAACTCCTAGACCATAAATAGACCCTTATCTAATCTTTGATATAATCTATAACTCTTTTATGAATACTTTTAGAAATCACAAGTAACCATTGATGGTTAGCACAATCTTCAATAAACACCTCTAACCATCAATGATTACCCAAATGTCAATGATCAACCCAACCACTGATGGTCACCTTGACCATTAATGTCAATTATGGCATGAAATAATAGCAAGTTATTTTTAACCCCTTACCCCCAACCAAATCCAACTTTTTATGTCCTTGCCTATTCATAGACCCCTGCCTAATTTTTTGAACTTGAATTGATCTATTTTATCACTAGTATTTACCCACTTTTATTATATTTATTAATTTTCTCTATTAAGCATTCACTTTATTCTTGTATGTCATTTCAGTACTTTTAGTTATTTAATGCCAATATCTTTATTTTATCATTTTCAACTTAATTGTTATCAAAGAGTGGATTGGTAGCTTCCTAGCAAGCTCACGCTTCTTGGATCTAGCTCACACTAGGTAGTCCACCTAACTATATTTATAACAACCCCTTTGTTAGTTATTTATTATCTATAGGTAATCCTTATAAGACAAAAAGGATCTCTACACACTTGTTTGGATCATGCATGCATAATAATCAGGTATTTATACCACACCCTTATTACTACTTTCTTATCTTCTTCCAAAATTAAGAAATGAGCAAAAATTAAGAGAAACATTGCCCACAACTCCTCATATTCCTTCTCCTCCTTGATCATTTGATATTTATAGTTCTTCTTCTTCTTAGGCTTAAGAAAAGAAACATGTTCATCCACTACAATATTATCCTTTTGTTTTAAGAAAGAATTGATAATACATGAAGTCAATAAATATTCATGACATACCTTTTCATATAAAGAAAGAACCTCATCACTAGGCATTGACAACTAATGTTCTTTGCATGAAACTTGCTCAACAATAGTAGGATGTTTATTTGTATCCATACACACCTCATAACTAGCCTCAACTAGTACCTTGGTCATTTATTTTAACTCAACTTGAACTAATTTTTTATTCTCCTTTTCCATCTAGATAGATGATACATTCTCCTAGCATACATGAACCTTCTTCATATTTAATTCCTCTTTTGCTTTATCAGGTAATCCAACTTGATATTTCCTCTCAATTGAATTAGTTTTCTTGGTATTCACTTCCCTAGGATTCCATACAAAGGATTGACCTTTCTTGAGCACACTAGGATGTCCATTCACCTTTTTATGACTTGAGATCTTGGTTTTACAATATCTTACAATATGACCAACTTGATGATAATTGAAGCAAATAGCATCATTCATACCTTTTTCTTGATGAGTATTATAAATCTCAACAAACATATCATCTTATCTCTTAGGTCTCCATACTTGGGTTATTCTTTTCTTGTGCCTAGAATATACCAATATATACCATGTCATGACAACTATAGTAGACTATATTATCCATACCCCTACCTAACCAACTATTCTTCCTTCTATAATTTATTACCTTATGACCAATCCTATGATAAGTAAAATAATTACCATTAAAATATATTTTATACCTCATGGTACTTGGCCTCCTGATTAATCTTTTCTTGTTGATCTTTGTGCTTGCATCCTTCTTGTCTTGAGTTGACCTATCTTTCTCTTTCTCAATCTTGTTACCTTGACAATAAATTTCTTATTGTCATCCTTCAATGTATCTAGCTTGGTCTTCAATTAAATACTTTGATCATATTTAGCTCTTATACTTAGACTTACTTAATCTAACTAAATTTTGAGAACTTGGATAGTATCTTTATCCCTCTTATCTCCTTTAGCCATGCCATCATTAAATATACATTCTTTATCTTCAATAATCCTTACATAATCAATATTGGACTTTAACTTATCATGCTCACCATACTTTGAAATCAATTTGGCATTTGTCTATTCTCACTAAATTTTGAGATGTCTACTTTCTTCCTCTTTTGAACTTAGATTAGTCTTTGTAACCCTTAATTGATCCTCAAAATCTTGCATGGTCATCTTGTCTTCTTTAACTATTTCACTTAATCTATCAAACTTGGTTTGAAGATGACTTATCTTTTCATTATGTTTGATGAACTATCTATTAAGATCCTCATGCCTCATCTCATGCTCATCATTCTTTGAATTAGAATTACTCTTCCCAATCTCAATATGACTAATTTTTTCTTCAATAATTTTGACCATTGATCTCAAATAAAGATTTTCTTTCCTCAACTTTTTATCAATCTTTGTACCTTAGATCACCTTCAAGAGGTTAAAATTACATAGAAGTTCTTGCTATGATACCAATTATTAAAAGTACTGTCACTAACAAGGGGGGTGATCAGTGATGCTAGATAATATAATTAAATTCCCAACTCTTTAAACATTCAATATACATTAACTTGATTAAGCAACATAAACTAAAAACACATACATCCAAAGCATAAATAAGAGCATACATCATATGAACATATCATATATGTGAGAAACCCTATTAGAGGATAAAACCCACTAAACCCTATAAGATGGAATATAGTCATATAAAAATAATATCCAACATTTATACCATCACCAAATAATCAAGTAATACCCATCCCTTAGTTTATTGAGACACTAATCCCATAAGGAGCTACTACCCCTGTCTAGCTGAGCACCCATAACTAGAATTTTAACAAGATTTAAATTACAAGAAGGAACCAACCCAATAGATAACCAAAAACCCACTTAGATACATAAATATATCACCTAAAAAACCTTTAAACTAATCTTCAACTAATTATGATCACCGTTGTGTATACTCTTCATATCTAATCTCTCTCAAGCCACCTTTAGGGATATCTTGCTCAAACTACCTCTTTTAGGCTCATTAGGTCCAATAACCTATGTTTATTCTTGCATAAAATTAATTATATAGTAATTAATTATCCTCTTAAATATATTTTTGTCCTTAATGACATATATATTTTATTTCAAAGGTTCTCTCCTTTGCTTGAATACACACATACACAATTAGCACAATTAGTCTAATTATGCCTTATATCTATACCACTCTCTTAATTTAAACCATATTGGTCTAAAAATATTCTTTACATATTTTTTTTAAATTTTAAATATCTAATCATACATTTTACATGTAATAAACACACACTCTATATGTCAATCATTACCTCATTATCCCCAAACCACTAATAGGTCTTGGTAAGACAAAAAAATTAGGCCTTCATACTCACACGTTACATGTGAAACTAATTGTACCACCTTAATCCTTTAAAAATGACTTTAAAAAATAAAAAATATTTCTATTATCCCCTTTCTTACTCCTATATGGGTCCATGCCACCTGGAATACAAACCCTGTACCTGAAACTACTAATTAGGTCTCCTTGCTCTTTAGGTCTTCATACATAGAAAACATAGTCTTAACCTTTTGAAGCTATAGATCAAATATTTAAATTATACATATGATTATATCAAATTTTATAGACATTAAATAAATATTCAAACCTCCATGTTTTTTATACACTTCAACACAAGCTCTAGGAACTTAAATCAACTTTCTCAAAATGACTACTCAAACTGATCACATATAGTCAAAATATAGTCAAGTTATTTTGACTATATATATATATATATAATTAGGGGGAAAATATGTAAAAAAATATTTATCATAATCCTTATATACTTATATAACATATACATATTTATTTTCTTCTTCAATTCTGCTTAGAACTCTTCTAACTCACTCTTGCAACATGGTCACTCAAACTGCCATTGTATTCAATAATTATAATCAACTTATAAACATTTTTTCACAATAAATATGGATTGAAAATAATAGAAATACATACATATAGTATTCATGGAGTATTAAAATCTTTCCAATAGTTATATCATCTTAAAACATCAAAATACTATCAATAACAAATCAATTATCCTTCTCAAGTCACTTGCAAAACATGATCAAACACAGTCAACTTTGGAGATTAATATATTTGAATTTAAAAAAATTAAAATATAAAAAATATTTTTTATGGATTTTCATTAGATTCCTTTAAAAAAATTATTTTTATTGCATCAATAAATTCATCTTGAATCAAAAGATATAGGCAAAATACTAAACATTGATTTTTCCTTTATTAAACTTAAATGCTAACGATCACTGTGTAGACGTTAAACATCAGACACTTTGACCTCATCTCATGATCCATAGAATTTTTTTAAAAATATGAACCATTAATATCTTTATATTTATCTAATTATTTATCTTTAAATTCTCACCATTAATCTTTGATTTGAGCTCACACGTTTTTCCACTTGCGTGCCTTCTGTACACCCTATACCATTCAATCAATACTTTTGTAACATTTGGTATTCCTACGTGAAATATGAGAATAATTTGAATTATTGAATTATTTTTTTCCATTTATATCTAAATACATGATCAAATTCTCATCATTGATCTATTGTCAAAGCTTTTTAGATTATAACACTTGTCACTAGTGCGTGCCTTTTGAGCGTATTGACTATTTGACTCCAATGAATATCTGCCACTCGGAAGCCCCACATGTAATATTAATTATTTAACTCAATATGATCTATTATATAATTATTTTATTAGATTAAATTCTTGTCATTAGATCTATGATCTGATTAAATGCTCATCATAGATCTCCTTTCACAAATTTGGCTAATTATGGGAACTTATTAAACTTCTACCTAGAAGGACAACATTTCACCTTAATAAATTTTTCTATGATTAAGATCGTGACCTAAAATTTTAACCATATTATCTCTTTATATATGGTAATCCATCCATATATCACTTCTATAAGTTTATACTACTTGAACATAGACACTCATATGACTGCTTTAATGAATTGATTTCACTTCTATAAGCACTATAAACACTCATAACATCCCATAGGGTCTATTTAACATGCCAATATCATCAATATCATCCATAAATTACATCATTAATTAAAACACTAAATAATCATGTAGGAAAACTAAATTACCTTGAAGCACACTTTATCATTGTCAATCTAACACACATGACACCTCATCAATAACATTGGTCACCTTGGAGACATAATGGACAAACATCCAAAAATAATCTCTCCTAATGTTTTAAAATGTGTTTAACAACCTCCTTAGGTTCATTTATTTTTAAATCCATTCACTTCCTCTAAGCTTGCTCAAATAGGCCTAAAATTGCCTTGTATATATACCATTCCTTGTTCATATACCACTTAGCCAGCCAAAAACCCTAAACCTCTTAGGTAAGCCATAAAATAAGTATTATTCAATATCATAAAAAATATTCAAATGACCTTATAGTCATGTTTGGTCTATCATAACTTTATTAGACCTCATTTCACTTTTAGGTCTCATGGAGACCTAATTGCATTAGGCCTTCTTATCAACATGTTACCATTTGATCTTTTGGAAAACATTACACTTCCATAGACATTGATATAATTTCAAAAACCTCTTACTGAGATCCATAACACCTTTTATATCCAACTCCTTCATAAAACCTCTCAATAGTACTCAGTCTTATTAGGCATGTGATACCAAAAACTTTGTCTTTCAATACTAAAGCTCAAACACACTAAATCCACTAAAAAATTATCAAAAATTTATATATAAATAATATATATGACCCCAATTTAATCACAAAATGCATTAGACACTTTCAATTAGAACTTAAGGCTTTAAGATCACCTCTACAATGCACTCACTTAGAACTACCAGTTTACCTCAAAACATAGTCATGGTGACTTAGACCTCCAACACCTATGTAGATACTTTCAAAGACTCCTAATTAATTCAAAATATTTTGTAACATATTTATAAAATCCTCAAACATAAAAATCATATGGTATAATAGAAAAATATTGGTCTTTCAGACCAATCTCATGACCTTATATCACATAGTCTTATCGAAACTAGACAATTCCTTTTTTGAGTATCTTTTTCAACACATACATGACCTCAAATGATTATTTAAAGCATGAAAATGTATTAAAATTACTAAAAAAACATGTCTATACAGTTAGTTTCATCATTATGAGATCCATAACATCTTCTAAGGTCATGTATACAACATTATACCTTATAAAACATCTTCTGAGATCTATAACACCTTTTATATCCAACTCCTTCATAAAACCTCTCAATAGTACTCAATCTTATTAGGCCTGTGTATACCAAAAAGTTTGTCATTTAATACTAAAGCTCAAACATAGTAGATCCACTAAAAAATTATCAAAAAATTATATATAAATAATATATATAACCTCAATTTAATCACAAAATGAATTAGACACTTTCAATTAGAACTTAAGGCTTCAAGATCACCTCTACAACTCACTCACTTAGAACTACCAGTTTACCTCAAAACACAGTCATGGTGACTTAGACCTCCAACACCTATGTAGATAATTTCAAAGAATCCTAATTAATTCAAAATATTTTGTGCCATATTTATAAAATCCTCAAACACAAAACTCATATGGTATAATGGAAAAATATTGGTCTTTTAGACCAATCTCATGACTTTATATCACATTGTCTTATCAAAACTAGACAAGTCCTTTTTTGAGTATCTTTTTAAACACATACATGACCTAAAATAATTATTTAAAGCATGAAAATGTATTAAAATTACTAAAAAAACATATTCATACACTTGGTTTCATCATTCTATCATGAAAACAAATTCCAATTCATCTTCTCATTATTACCTGGGTTTTTCACTATTTACACTATTAGGGATGTTAATGGCTAGCTAACTTGGATGATTATTTTAACACACTTGAATGGTAGAGCCTATCCATAAAAATTCATGGGATTTAATTATGAGTCTCTATATATTTATTCCACCCATTTTATTTCCTTGACCAATGCAACATTTGACTACTATAACAAATTATTCGCAAACAACCCTATATCTATGCCTTTTCTCTCTCATCAGACTAACCACCACAACTTGGAGGTACCTAGGAGAGTTTAATAAATTATCCAATAGTTTTTATAGGAATTTGAGATAATTATGTTCTATTTTGAACAATATATTCCACATTGGGTCCTTATTAGGGTTTTAGGGAGGTTTAACACAAGTTTTGGTGTTAATGATTATTCATAAAGGACCACCCTTAAATTTAAAACCAATGAATTTATATATTATATATGACCCTTACCCATATCTAATTAATATATTAGTTTCTCATGTAGAGGTTGAATGTACCAATGAACACCTAAAATTCCTTCTCAAGTTTGTATACCTTCCTTTTGTGCACTTGAGAGACCTCAAAAGCACTTTTCATGCCATTTCTTACAAACCATGACCTTATACTTCATGATCACTCCTGAAAAAACTTAACTTACCTATATATACACTCTCCTTCACACCTTCACCTTTAAATATGATCCTCATGCCTCATTAGGCTAGGTATGGTTTAAGAAAGGTCTAGATGCAGACCTAAACTGAAGGTCCTACCTATACAGACTCACTTTGAAACACATCTAAGTGCATCTAAACCTTATTCTGATGCTCACATAACTTTCAAAACCTATTACATGTTTTTTTTCACTCACTTCATCATGCCACCAGCTCATACCTTATCCATGCCATGACTAGGCTTAAGCTTCCATTGCACTTGACACCTTTACCTATTCCTTCCAAGTCATGACCTCAAAAAAATAATAAAAAAGTAGTCATAAGGCATCACATCATACTCATATCACTATATCATTCTCTTTATAGTTATAATATTCTCTCATAGCCCCATTATAACTAAAACCACATGACCAAACTTCATATGACTTCACATCTTTCTCAATGCTCATTATCACATCACCTTAATTTCACTATGCTTATTTTACATGGCTTAACCTTTCATGATCTATACCTTCCATGCTCATGACATTCATGAAAAAATCAATCTTGATTACTAATCACCTTTGAATTAAGAACACACTTTATTTATGCCACTATTATTCTCAAGCACCTAACCAAATAGACCTTTGACATCAATGACCATTATACCTTTACATGATGCTCCCTTTTGACATCAATGACAAAATTATGCCAACAAACTCCCCCTTTGTCATTGATGGAAAAAACATTGATGGAAAACACACTACACAACTGAAATCACTTCATAAATATACTTTTTTCATCTTCTCATTCTCCCCATTTTGACAGTAATGACAAAGGGTCTTATTCACACTTCCATCTAATCCTTGGACTTGAAATTCAATAATATAGAGTTATAAATCTCACCCTATCTCTATGCATACCTTCTAAACACTATTCACCTAATTTTAAAGCTAATGAACCACCTCATTAGCTTTCTCTAATCACTTAACTTCCTTAATGACTACTAGGATTAGGAAATACATCCACTTTATATCTTAGATGCTCAAAAGTTGCCTTTGGAAGTGGCTTGGTCATAATGTCTACAATCTGATTCTTTGTAGAAACATATTCAAGTCTAAATTTTTTTCACTTACATTCTCTCTTAGGAAATTATAACTGATGGGAATGTACTTAGACCTTGAGTGCATAACAAGGTTATTTGAGACGTTTATAGAACTTGTATTATCATAATAGATAGGGTTAGGATCATCATACTCCACTTTTTAGTCTCTTAAGGTCTATATAATCCATAGGACCTAGGTACAAAAAGAAGCTATTGTAATGTATTTAACCTCACGATTAGATAATGCCATAGATGATTGCTTCTTGCTTATCCATGAAACTAGGAACTTACCTAAGAAGAAAGCTCCTTCACTAGTACTCTTCCTATCATCTAGAATTCCTAACCAGTTTGCATCTATAGAGGGTATCAAATTGAACTATTTGGTCCTTAAATACCATAAACTAAAATCCATATTCCCCTTGAGATACCTAAGTATCCTTTTAACTTATTTTAGATGATTTTACTTTATATCTGCTTAAAATATTTGCACAAGACGTATCACTTGCATGGTATCAAGTCTAGAGGTAGTGGTGTATAGAAAACTTCCAATCATTAACCTATATGATGTTTGATTGACCTTAAGAGACTCATCTTCCTTGCTTAACTTACATCATGCAATCATAGGTTTATTAATTGCCTTGAAATCTTCCATCTCAAAATTATTCAACATTTATCTTATATACTTGGCTTGTGAAATGAATAAACCTTTTTCAAATTGAGTGATTTGTAACCCAATAAATAATGATAGTTCTCCTAGCATGGAAATCTCAAACTCATTCTTCATCACCTCTACAAAGGCCTTAGTCATGTTCTCATTATTTCCAAAAAACATGATGTCATCCATATAGATAAATATAATCAATTTATGGTCATATTATATCTTTATATATAGATTACTATCTTTAACTCCTCTTTTGAATCCTTGATCCAATATATACTTGTCTAATCTAGCATACCAAACTCTAGTAGCTTGATTTATACCATAAAGAGCCTTTTTCAATCTACAAACATAGTCTTTGTTACCTGATAGTGAGAAACCCTTAGGTTACTCTATATATACCTCTTATTCTAATTTTTCATTCAAAAAGGTAGATTTGACACCTATTTGGTACACTTTTAACCCTTTGAAACCTACATATGCTAGAAATAAATATGATGGCCTCCAATCTTTCTAAAGGTACAAATGCCTCCTCAAAGTCTACCCCTTCAACTTGTGCATATCCCTTACATACCAGTATATCCTTTTTCTTAGTGACTTATCCATATTCATTTAACTTGTTTCTAAACACCCATTTTGTGCCATTGACATTCTTATGTTTAGGCCTAAGAACTAGTTCCCAAGTCTCATTCTTCTCTATTTGGTCTAACTCCTCATTCATATCACCTATTCAAAACTTGTCTTTGCTTGATTTTATAAGGTTCTTAGGTTAAATATTAGATAATAGAGAAAAATTCTCTTGGTTTAGGTTACTTACTAGTCTTATCCTTATTTGCATACTTGCATCCTTATTACCAATGATTTGTGATTTAGGATGATCTCTTTGAATCTATCTTTAGGGACCTTTTGAAATCTTATCTTTCTTCAACTTCTTATTCTTCCTCATCAACCTCTATTATTTCCTCTTCATTATTGAAGTCCATATTCTTCGATATAACCTTTGATTATGATTTTGATTTCCTTGTCTCGTCAATATTTACATCGATTATTTCTACTATCTTATAAACCTCTTATTATAACATCTATGGTATGAGCTTACTGATGAGTATCCAAAGAATATACCTTTATCAGACTTGAAATCAAACTTACTTTTTTTATTCACCTCTTTTGATGAAACATTTTATCCCAAACACTCTATATTGTTCCACATTATCAGGTCTACCTTTCCATATTTCATAAGGAGTCTTATTACCATTAGTACTTATCTATCCTCTATTAAAAATATAAACTATAGTGCTCATTGCCTCTCTCTAATATCCATTAGATAATTTAACATAGTTATTTACATCTATTAAAATATCCTATTCTTTCTTTCCACTATTCCATTTTATTGAGGTGTCTGAGCTACTAAGAGCTATGTCCTTATCCCATGGACCTCATAAAATTTATCAAACTCACTAGACCAAAAATCTCCTCCTCTATCAAATCTTAGGCACTTTATCTTCCCATTATTATCATTATCAACAAGAGCCTTCAATGACTTTAACTTATAAATAACTTCTAACTTTTATTTTAAGATTGCTACCCAAGTCATTATTATGTAGTCATCTATGAGTAATATGAAGTAGTTATCTCCTTGAATGATTTGGATTCTTGTAGGTCCATAGATATTAGTGTGTATTAACCCCAAAGGTTTTGTAGTAGAGTAATCCTTGGACTTGAACCTTATTCTAATCTACTTACCATTTTGACATTCCTTACAAAGTATTTTTGTAGGTTTCATGGTCTTAAGCATGTTATTCATAGACTTCTTAGTGCTTATATTGACTATATTGTCAAAGTTTTTATGGCATAACCCTTTACTATATAGCCAATTTTCATCCATATTTCTCATAAATCTTCTCTCTTTTTTTATCTCATTCAAGACATATATATTGGTCTCATTCCTCTTAGCATTGGGAATTATCCTTCTTGATTTATCTCTCCTTATCTCACACCCTATAACATGAAAGGTTAGTGTGTGTCATTGGTTGCACATTTAACTTAAACTAAGTAGGTTATGTTTCAAACCTTACACATACAATACATTATTTGTCTTACTCTTCCCATTGTCCAAACTCAAGATACCCTTGACAACTATATTGGTAGTGTCATTATCTCCAAATATCACTATTCCTAAAGCATTCTTCTTCAATGAAATGAAATTATTTTTGTCTCCTGTCATGTGGCTTGAGAAACCACTATCTATATACCATTTCATACCTTCATCTTGAATGTGAAAGGCAGTCTAAACTATCATAAATTCCTCACCTTTAGTCTTATGATCCTCCTTATTAAATAATCCATCTTGATTCTTGGACTCAATATGATAAGTCCTAACTTTCTTTGTCTTACATACCAATGTTTGACCCTTCTCATACACTCTAGGAGCTCTATATACATTGTTAAGTGTTGAGGGTCTTTTATCTCTATTAGGATAAAATCTTGCAATGTGTCTTATATTATGACAATTGTACCAAACAATATTGTTGTACTTACCTCTTAACTAATCACTCCTTTTCCCATGGTCCTATGATAAATAATCCCTCATTGCATTGGTCTACCTAACTGGTCTCTTCATGTTGACTTTCATGTTGGTACTCTTGATTTTTTTTGAATTCTCATGCTCTTTTTCAAACTTTCTCATCTTGTCTATGAGATACTCATGCTCAACCTTCAAGAAATGTATCTTTGTCTTCAACCGATCATACTCATCTTCCTTTGATCTAAACGTTGTACAGATACCTTCTAATTAATTCTTGAGATCCTTGATGGTCTTCTCATACATTTTGGATTCTTTGACCATATCATTCTTCAAGTTACATATTTATTCCTTAAGATCCTTGACCATAGATCTCAACTCATGTTTCCTCTTATTTTAATGTTTTAAATCATCTAGGTCATTAATGAGATCAACTTGAAGGTTTACTTTAACTTCTCCTTCTTTACTATCATAGTAGACTTATTCAAAATACATGTATTATTCTTGATCACTAGACATTTTGTGCTTCTTAGAATCATCTTCAAGTTATTAGTGTTGCTTCAAAGGACCATACTCTGATACCAATTATTGGAATCATTATGACTAATGGGGGTGAATCAGTCTTAAAAAACTTTCAATAAATTACATACACTCATCTATGAACTATGAAATCAAAAAATTGATCTATTAATGCATTAATAACCAATCACATGAGCATGAAATAAGATAACACATCACATATGTGATAAACTCTCATGATTAATAAAACCCACTAAAATAAAGATTAAACAAACTATCTTATAAGATAATATATCAAATTTAGTTGAGCACCAACCCAACATGAAACACAAACACTAGATTTATCAATCATCTACATGACTCTAGTAAGCACCCACTTGCTATGAGGCTGCAACCCCCTATGACTAAGTACAAAATCCCTCAATAACCAACTCAATCAATCACACTTCTATCTTCTAAATTTCCACTTAGCCCTTTATCTACTCTATCCACTATAATACATCAAGAATACATATATAATTCAACTATTATAGCTTATTAATAGATAAATATTACTCATTAAACTCTACTTCACTTAATCTCTATCAAAATTGCCTCTAGGATTCTTTGCTCATTTAACCCTCTTCAATATTGAATAGGTCATGTGTCCTTGATCTTCATCCGTAGAATACATGTCTGATCATAATGAAATGATTATATACTATCTCATAAAGGTTTGAAACATGTTACCCAAATTATTTAGGTTTATTTGTTTTTCAATCCATTCACTTCCTCTAAGATTTCTCAAATAGGCCTAAAACTACCTTGCATTTATACCATTCCTTATTCATATACTACTTAGTCAAATACAAGCCATTAACCTCTTAGTTTGGCCATATAATAGGTATTAGGACATATCATTAACAATATTAAAATTACTTGTGATTCCATTTTGGTATTTCATAGCTCTATTACACCTCATTTCACTTGTAGGTCTCATTGAGACCTAATTGCATTAGGCCTTCTTATCAACACATTACCATTTAATCATTTGGAAAGCATTAAAATTCCATAGACATCAATATAATTTAAAACAAAACTGAAATAGACATTATCCAATATCCTTTGATATCCATAACATATTTTACATCCAACTCCTTCACAAAACCTCTCAATAGTACTCAGTCCTAATAGGCTCGTGTATACCAAAAAGTCTATCTTTCAATACTGAAGCTCAAACACAATTAATTCACTCAAACATGATCATATATATATATATAACCTTAGGGTAATCACCAAATGCATTATACACTTTCACTCAGAGCTTAAGGCTTCAATAACACCAATATAACTCACTCACAATTGTCAGTTTACCTCAAAACACAATCATGGTGACTTAAACATCCAACACCTATGTAGATAATTTAAAAGACTCCTTATGCATTCAAAATATTTTTTTACATATTTATAACATCCTCAAACATAAAAAAATTATGGTCTAATATAAAAATATTGGTATTTTAGACCAATCTCATAACCTTATAACATATTATCTTATCTGAACTAGATAGGTCATTTTAGGAGTAAAATTTTCACCACATACATGACTTCCAAAGATTATTACAAACATGAAAATGTCTTAAAGTTATTGAAAAACATATCCATACACTCAGTTCAATCATTCCATCATGAAAACATATTCCAATTCATCTTCTCACTAATACCTAGATTTTTCACTGCTTACACCATTAGGCCTGTTAGTAATTGGCTAACAGGGATGACCAATGTATCATGATTAAAGGGTGGAGTATATACATAAAAATTCATGGGAATGATGTATGAGTCTATAATTCCTTATTCCATCCATTTTATTTCCTTAACCAATGCAAATTTTGATTTTTAAAGCAAATTCTTCACAAACAAGCTTGTTGTATCTATGCATTTTCTCTCTCATCAGACTAACCACCACCACCTAGAGGTACCTAGGAGAGTTTAATACATGATATAATAGTTTTATAAGAATTTATGACCATTATAGGATGTTTTTAATAATATCTTCCACATTGGGTCCTTATTATGGTTTTAAGGAGGTTTAACATAGGTTTTGGTGTTAATGATTATTCATAAAGGACTACCCCTTAAATCCAAAACTAATACATGTAGATCTTAGATAGAAACATTCCCAATATCTCCTTAACATATTAGGTTCCAATGTAGAGGTTACACATGCCAAAAAACAACCTAAAAGTCCTCCTCAGGTTTGCATAACTTTATTAATTGTACTCGAGAGACCTTAAAACCACTTTTCATGCCATTTCCTATAAACCATGACCACATATTTCATGATCACTCCTAAAAGAACTTGAATTACTTATATCCATAATTTAATTCACACATTCACCTTGAAATTTGATCCTCATGCCTCATTATGCTAGGCAAGGTTTAAGAGAGGTCTAGATTCAGACCTAAACTGACTGTCTTACCTTCAAAGACTCACTTTGAAACACTTTTGAGTGCATCTACACCTTATTATCATGATCACATAACTTTAAAAACCTTTTACATGGATTATGAGATATTGTTCATTAGGTATGTATGAGGCTATGAGATATTGTTTATTAGGTTTATATGAGGCTATGAGATGACAACAATATCTCATAGCCTCATACAGACCTAATAAACAATATCTCATAGGTCATTATGTTGGTATAATTTTGTTTTGAATTAATTTTTATTTGCATTATGATCTTGTTTGTTTCAAATTTTAAAGATTGGTATTTTGATTAAATTTTAGTCTAATTTTCATATCTAAATTCCATTGCTCAAAATCTCCATCTCACATTAGGCGACCATGGTGGGATTTTTCCTCTTCAAATTGACCTTTTGTGGTTTGAGTGAGATTAATTTAGTTTTAAGGTTAGATTGAAGGTTAATTTGGGATCAAGTTTTCAAAAATTCTATTTTCTAGGTGATTAACAATTTTGACCTACAAATAGTGATTCTACATTTGCAATTTTGACCATGATAATTTCAAATTTGACTTAAACTGTATAAGTTAACTATTAGTCATTACGTCACTTGACTATTTTTTTATAGTTTCATAAAATCACTTATTAATTGTTAGGATTTTGATTATCATCTATGATTTTGAATAGTCTAGTTGTAATTTTGTCAAAATCACTTATTAGTATTTGAGATTTTGAAATCATATGTGATTTTGACATATTAATTTATGATTTTGACTAGTAATAACAATTTTGATAGTTCAATAATGATTTTGACATATATTAGATTTATATAAATTTCTAATCATCCATTAAATTTTTTATCATCTATGTATCTCACATACTATTTTTAGGTACTATTATTTGTTTCTAATCTCTATTTAATAGGGTTAAACTTAAATTTAACATTAATCAAAAACATAACTTTTCCAATTGTGATTTTGAAGTAATTTAATTTAATCATGTTTTAGTCTTATAAATCACTATAAATAATCAGAATATGGTAAATCATATTCAAACACATTATGTAAATCCCTTTGTCTTTTATAAATTCCTAAATCTATATTTTTTTATTGAATCAAAAAAATATCTTATTCTTAGTAATGATTTTGATTTCAAGTTGCAATTTCACCTCTAACAATCATGATTTTTCCCTAACCATTAGTAGTCTACCTAACAATTTTTCAATATTGCTAGTTGATAATTGTGATTTTGATAAAATTACATATTTTTAGTCATGATTTTGAAAAAGTAACCTATCTATAGTTCCAATTTAAAAATATATCTAATCACATTTTGCAATTTTATTAACTAACCTCTAACATTCTACCTAACTATTTTGGCAAAATCAGTTGTCTGCATTTGTGGTTTTGACATGATTTCTACTTTTTTCTCTCTAAAAGTGATTTTGAATTTACACTTACTATGTATCTATGATTTTTATTATTATATTAGTGATTTTGCATTCAATTTTGCCTTCAAATTGTCCTTTCTGAGTTAATTTTTTATGACCTTGCAAGTGGTGCTTCCCTTTTACCTCATAATGGGTGACACCCTTTAACCCCGTAAGGGGAACTACCCCTTGACCCTATTGGGGGATGATGCCCCTAGAACCCTATGTCATGCCCCCTCATTCAAAGGGTTATAGTGTAAAAAATGTGATTCTTTCAATGTTTTTATTAAGGATTATTAGGCTAACCTTTTATTCAAATATTTATAAGTGTAAAATTAGTGGAAATTTTGTCTTACTCAAAGACCACTAACAATTTGTCTTGAAAATCTTTGTCTAAAATATTGTCTTGTAGGTAATATTTTTGTCTAATATTTTGTATTGCATGTTTCCCCTAAAGATTTTTAAATTCAAACTAATAATCACTTGTTTTGAATGGCACCTATCAAATATTTTGGCATTTTGAAAACCATATTGTATATATTTTTTATATATCACACTTAGTTAATCAATTAATCAACTTCTAGTCATCTTGTCTGTAATTGAGGTCTAAAATGGTGTATGCTCTCCTCCCTACATCCTAGTGACAAGTATTAAAGGATAAAAAACCACTAACAAATCCTCTCATTTTTATTTTTTAGGAGGCAACCTAACATGGAAGTAATATCCATGCACTTTCCATAGTATTAGGGGTATTGTGACCATGGATTTCATCACCATGCACAAATCCACACTCCATGTTCTAGTGGAGTATAAGAATCAAGGAGAATTGTCATTAGGCCAAGTGGTTGATCCCATATAGTTCTTCCATAAAGGGGAAGAGTTAATTATCTAACCCAAGCATAAAATAACACCCTATATAGAGCTGGGCCACATGTACCTAGTGTATATTGGGGATGCCCCTAGTAATCCCATATAGCCTAGAATATGAACTTAGGACATAACTAGTGACTTGTTTTTGGAGTCAATATCATCTCTTAAGTGATTTTTATGTGAAAATAAGGTTGAGAGGGTTTAGGAGATTATGTAATTGGTCACCATCCTACCTCATCACCTAAAAAGATATTAGGTAGTGCGGTCATTGAGTTACACTCCTAATTAATTCACTAATCTTAGGTTTTTGGTTAAATTTATTTGGTGTGTGTTGTGGTATACCAATATTTTTTGTGAGCTAAGTCAACATTTCACATAAACCTATACATGGCTATCTAGGTTTCTCATTTCATCATCTTGTATATCCTTATCTACTTTATCCTTCTTCATATCTCATACATCCTTAATATTATATAATATTACATATCTTGTACATATTATCATCCCATCTTAGATGTATCCTAATCTAGTTTTACATTGAAATCATCCTATTTCTTTGTCACCTTATCTAGTCTTAGTTGATCATCTATCCATCACATTTATTAATCCTCCATTCTGCACCTATGTCTAAGTTATCCTATATTATCCTTATACCATATCAACCTAATTATATCTTCTTAGTATCCTTCATCATTATCTTGTATTACATTCTTAATCATTTTGTATATCTTTAGCTTATAAATACTTATCTTATTTATTATCTTTCATCTCATTTTTCATATCTTAATCTAGTCTCACCTTGTCTAGGTATATCCCATATTAATTTGTCTTACATTTTTATCCTATAACAAATCTAGTCAGATTTTTAGGTCACACACTTATCCAAACCATACTAAACATACCCCTAATTATCATTACATCACCACCATTATATATTTTTCATGATCTCAATCCCATCATCCTTGATCCCTCCATTTATTCCAATCTACCTTTCATCACATAATCTTATATCCATCCCACCTTGAGTAAATCGGTCTAAGGCTTGCATTAGTCCTTTTTTTTGTCCATCCATATCATCCTATCACTCTATTATTAATTTAGTCTATCACTCATCACATGGTAAAATTTCATACATAGTCAATACCCTATTAATCTCCCATCACTTTGTCAGTTTTAATTTAGCATCTAGTCATCTTGCCTATTTATAACTAGAACCCATCTAATCATCATCTTTCTAGTTTGAATTTAGACACTAGTCAAATCCCCATCCTTTTGCTAGCTTGAATCTAGGCATTATTAAAAGATTGTTAACAATATCATACTATCAATTTGAAATATGATCCTAGTCTAACATCATAATCCATTTAGTCTATCTCATCCTAAACCATCACCTATCATACTATCTTAAGCATTCAAACTTAATTTGTCCAAAGAAAATATTTTTACCTAATCACTACTCTAACTTCACACCATCACCCTTTTCATTTTTGACTACCTATCATCCATCACCCATTTATCATCTACCCACATGGATTTGAACCCAGTTCTTGTAGAATAATACCTTCTTGCTAACAAAGATGAGATCCTTTTATGGGTCCCAAAAATGGGTGCCCACCTACCTAAAGGCATCAATCCCATCAATCCTAAAGTAATGTCCCCTATCCTTAACCATTAATAACCTACATATAAACCTATCTTATGTTTAATCCCACCATGGTCAGCCACATACTTAGGTCATCATAACCATGAGGTCACCCTATTTCATAAGTATGTCTTTACCAACAAAGCAAATGCCTTCTATGACTATTGGATATGGGTTCTCACCTGCACAATGATTTTTAAACCCTAATATAATGTCACCTAACAAAAAATTTCCTTATCAATCCTTATCCACATCCAGTTATTATGATAACCAATCCCATTTTGATCTACCATCCACTAGTCCTAGTCTTGGTCATGACATTCCTAGTCAGTATACTAATAAAGATATTTTCTTATTTAATAAATATGTATTTTTAAATATGAATATAATCCTCTTATATCTCTTATAAATGGGAGCCCAACTTCTAATAAGCTTTTAACCCAATCAACTAATCTTATCTCCAGTTCACACCCATCCACAATCAAATCCTCCATTTACTAGTCATAGTCCATCACAAATCCCCCATCCTACTAGCAAAGGGAAGCCTATATTTTAAACCTCATCTAATTCCCATTCATATCCTAAATAATCTCACAAACCATAATCTCCCAACATCATGACATCACCATCAAATTCTTCCACTCCTAAATCCAACACTTCCACATTAAACAGTATAGGCAAGTAATATACTCCTCTCCCAATATCTGTATAATCCTTACTTTAGAAAATAGAGGCCATAGTCATGATTTTGTAACCTAAAACTAGACCTATATATTTTTCCAATAATATGACCTCATGGTATCAAGTAGAATAATTTTATTTATACCATAAAATCCCTGTGCATTTTGATAATAGATGTTACCTTTTTAGAGACTATGTCAAACACTTAATTGATAATGGAAATATTGAAATTTAGGATGAATCTAATGCATCTACATCTAGGAGTGTGCAAAAATGAGTAATCCAAGACTCACTTCTTAAGCATGATCAATATTCTTCCCTTTTGAATCAAGGTCATGACTCCAATTCTCACCATAACATAACCATCCCTAATTAAACCATTCCTATATATTATTCACATCAATTCCCCCATTATCATAGATCCATTAAGTCTAAGGCATCCATTCATAAACCCAAAGTGTAAAAGGTACTTGAAGAAAATGATGTTATCCAAAATTCCCCCTCTATGGCTACTATAATTAATGACATCACCTCATTAACATACCTACTAAAATCAACATCAACATATGAATTAAAATCCATGTTAGAATCATCATCCCTTATAATAATCAAATACATGATAGTACATATATGTTTGAGGATGTATATAATTTGAATGTCAACTAGTCAGAATGCATGACTTGTGATCCATCTCAAGATGATGAAATTATAACATAATTCTTGGATTATTTATGAGTTGAAGGTCATCAAGATAGATATGATTTAGCTTTAAATTATAATTATTAAAAAAATCTTAGTGATCATTTTGATATTATTGAGGACACTTCCTTTGAAATTGATATTGGGTCTCCTAGTAGATTTTATGATGACTATGCTACCCATCATCCCCTTAATCTACCCCTTTTACCACACATCCTTAATCATCCACCTCTTATTCATAATCCCTCCATTCCACTCCATAAATGGGGAAAATAGGGACACACATCATTAGATTCCACTCAACATGCAATTTCATGTGCCGAATCTACAAGGATCCAAAATAATAAATAATTAATCTAGTCAAATAAACAAGATAACTATGATCTAAAAACAATTAATAAAAGTCATGATAAGTCTCATAATTGGCCAAGTAAAAAAGTATCTTCCCCTATCAAAACCATCTTTGAGGCACTAGGGGACCATCAAAGCCAAAATAATCATAATTTATCAAATTCCTTAGGTGAAGCCTAGTCTCAAGCATCAGGATTAGTTAAATTCAAATTCATTCAACAAATTAAAAAAATGTTAAAAGTAATGTGCCAATCATCCTTGTAATATTTGGATCAAAAATAAATTAATTCAAAGTGTCGTTGATCCCTTAAACTCACTTAGCTCATGACATAAATAAAAAAATTTCCCTTCCACCATATCGAATAGTGTATGTAGCTATTGAACTCCATTTTTGATCTCTACCCAATCACATCGTTCATCATCATAACACTCATCCATATCCTCTGCCTCACTATCAAAATCATCCAATTACATCCTTGCCACACATTTTCCTAGGAAACATCATCTCTCATAGGGGGTATAAAGACACATATTTTAGACATCTAAAAGTTGCTAAATCAAGAATCAATGAAGGTCACAAGGACATTGGTGAATATAACATCAACATGGTCTTAGTATCACATATCTCTATAAAATGTGTTTGTTGAATATCAATAAAGTGTTTGAATCTTGCATATTGCACCCATATCTAATAAATAAAGATGTTATAAGTTAATAAAAAATAGTTTATCCAATGGTGAAAACTAGTCTTATGGTGCCTTGGTAAAGTACCATGATGAAAAATGGTTTTTGGTGCCATGGTAAATATTATATTGTCCACATTGTATATCAACACTTGGGGGAAAAATCCATCCCCTATTATTCTCATCCATATCATCCTTCTCTATCTTATCCCTTTATTGATTTATCCTACCCATCATCTACCATACCATATTTCATTGTATTATGTTCATCCTTTTTTATAGTATTGAACTTCATAAGGAAGTGGAAAATGTCTTGGGAAATTTTTTGGAATCATCTTGGCATATCTTCTAATGAACACTCGACCAACTAGAAATTTGGTCCTTCATGACAAGGTCATTGGCGATCCTTAGTCTATTGTTTATTGGTCTTCATCCCCTTTTCATCATCACCCTCATCCTTCTATCATCCAAACCATTATTCCTTCCATCCTTATTTTGGTTTATAGGCTTGGTATTCTCTTTACTAGTAAACCTCTTTGTATAGTGTATATACATATCTCAAAAGACCTCAAAATTGAAATATTCCAAAAATACAAAATAATCATACAATTTATAAAATGACAAAACTATTATATGACATATTATATTATGTTTATTCCCCCTATTAACATTTATATCTATGATCTTCAACTCTCATTTCCATAACCATGTCATAACCAACCATCCTACTATTATCTTTTATCCTTTATTCAGATTTAGGGAAAATATAGTCTATATTTTACTAGTGTTGACCTAGTATTACTTTAGCTTGATAAGTCCCTCTTATGCCCACTTATGAATTTTAAATTCACAAAATCACATGTATTCTTACGATTATGTACAAGCCTACCCAGTAGCCATAACATCATCACTTTATTAACCTAGTATAATCCTCCCCTAATCACCATTAAATTCCTTAATGGAATCTAGAAATATCCATCACCCTTCTCCTTCTCTAGAGATTTCTCTCTCTAGATAATTTTAAGGAATTTTAAATTTCATAGAATTTCCTCCTTTTTCTCTCAAGTTTTCTTCTCTAGAGGATTCCAATGAATTTTTAATTAATTTTAAAATATCCCTCAATTATCTATTTAAACCATGCTTCCCTCCATTTCAAACAATGAGAAAACAACTAGAAAAATCCATGACCATTCATGTTAAAATTGTATAACAACTAAATTTATCAAACTATCATCTTAGTCCATTGGAAATCTATCATCCATTTTTAGAACTTCAAGGTCTGATTCTACATGAAGTGATCAAGTATAATCAGTTTTGAGCAAGATCAAGTCTAAGAGGTCATGATTCTGGTATAATTTTGTTTTGAATTTAATTTTGTTTACATTATGATCTTCCTTATTTCAAATTTTAAAGATTGGTGTTTTGAATAAATTTTAATATAATTTTGAATTATGATCTTCCTTGTTTCAAAATATCCATCTCATAATTGTGAGTGTATATGACCTATTATACTCTTGGAAGTTAGATAACATGTTTGTAGACATGGGATATAGTCATACACTTATATGTTTACCTTATAGGTATGTAAGTCTAGAGTGAGAAAGTCTAGGTGATTATGTGTACTCCTTTCACTACAAAGACATTCAAAAATGTCAATTAATATATTATTTGATATAAATATAATTTTAGGCCATAATTGGTAGTAATATCAAATTAAAAATCAAGTTTCAGTGGGCTAGGAAGCTAGGACATAGACTTACAAGTTTACATGAAGAAAGAGAGCAGAAAAGATGAAAATCCTATATGAATGTAAGATTTTAAGATCAAGTGAAGTGTGAGAATAATGAGTAAGAGTTTATAATGTTTATAAAGGTGATAAAGAGGATAAATATCCCAAGGAATATATGTTCTCAGGCCTAACTTATCGGGATAGACCAAATGTAGTCTTATAGGTCTGTTATAAGTAAATGGAAAAAATACACTTTCATGTGTTGAATAAAGATAGTGAGACATGTTAGAGGGATAAAATGAGAATAAAATATATTATTAAGTTTTCATGAAGGCATTAATAATTCCAAAATGAATGAAATTTTCAATAATCCTAATCAGGCTAAAACCTCACTCAAGCACCTATAGCTGCCTACAAAATTTGAAGAAACATGCATTTTTTAAATGGGTTAATAGGTGAGGAATGTTGTGAGATAATAGAGAGGTATGTATAAACTTTAAAAAGTAATATTAATTGTATAAAAACTTATTTTTGATCACTAAAAAGCCTCAAACTCAAGAAAAATGTACAAACCTATAAAGAGCTCTCTTTTATAGGACTGTTTGTCAAGAATTCAAGAAAGTGTGCTAGGTTTTCATGGGATTAGAGGTTTGGATTGATATAAGTGTATGGAGGAAATAATATACCATGGGGGAAAGTTTATATTATTATAAAATTATGTAAAATGAGACAAGACATGTATAACCCTCTCATAATCTTAAAACATGCATAGAGTTGTGGAAATTGATAGTTTAGAGAGATTTTGAGATTGGTCTATTGACTATTTTGACCACAAGTCAAAATAGTTCAACTCCCTATAGCCTAATACTTGTATAGGATAATATTATCATGTTATATGGTGTTTATGGTCAATTTTATGTGATTTAATATGTTATTAGCTTTATCATAGTCTAATTTAGTCCTTGTGTCATTCTATGTCATTTAAGGGTCATATTTAGGCCATTTATGAAGGTGGTATGGTTTTACTTGATATAAAAGTGTTATAAACTATCTTAAAACATCCAATATGTCATATTAATTATCAAAAATTTCATTCCTAATTGAAACTTGTAGGTTCCCAACTAAAAATTAAGAAAATAAGTGAAAGGGAGGACTTTTCACATTTGTATAACCTATCAAGGAGTGTGGAACATGGGACAAGCTTATGGAATGGATATTAAACTTATATGACTTAATTTACATTATTTATTGTTTTTTTAAGCATAAAAATTGTTAAAAACCATTATACTCCTCTATCACCCCACTAGAAATGGAAAATGGGTCAACAAGTCTTCTAATGGTATGGCCAGTAGGAAAGGTTTCAAGTTAAATTATATTGGTGGTGGATAGTAAAATTTTTATGATTAAAATTAATGGTAGGATTTGGTATAATTATTTCCTATACTTTATGAACCTTTATTAAGAATTTGACTATTTCATTTTGCTTACTAATCCCCACACCCTACAGGGTTTACTTCTATTTGAGCTAGTCCATCCAATATAGTTAGTGAAATTGATTATATAGTATGTGGACTTCCTTATATCATGTTTTACATATTTTTTCATATTTGTATGTGACTTGATGAGATAAACATATCATATTGTAAGATGAGGTCACCATGTCTAGTTGCAAGCATGTTTTGCCAATTGTAGAGGTCTTAGTTCTTGTAGTGGTTTCTATAGAGAGTGATATATTATGTTTCATGTATAAAATTTATTTTTTATCCCATATCCTTCCAATATTAGACACTCAAGCTATAATCATAAATGTTGCAGTCAATAATGTGATACATATTCAATCATTACAAGTATTATCTACAATCATGGTGTGTCAAGCTCTGAGCATGGTCATGGAGGTGAAATGAGAAGTCTCAAGATTTTGGAAATATTCTTTAAGCATGATAAAATAATTTAAACCCTTCACATGCCATGTGATTGACTATGATAACTAGTTCATCTCTACAAACAGTCTTACACAATTGATATGCACTTATGGGTGCCTTAGAAGAGAATTATTATGTGTAAATGAAGGCATTGTAACTAATTTAAACTCATTCATGTGGGAAAGAATACATTTGTAGACCTTGAGAAAGTATAAGACTTTTTATAATCCCATGTATAGTGCATACTACCCATATTCATATCCACTACCCTGCATACAAAAATGTCCACCTACAGGTGCCCCCCATAAAGAATTAAAAAGTGTTGCCCAGAGTCTGAACATGATTTAAGATCTTATTTAAGGTATTGAGAAGTTGGAGATAGAATGAAAATAATTGTTTGAGGTCATTGAGAGTAAAGAAATATTTAGAAGGCATATTCAAGTTGAATAACTAAGATTTTGGGATAAGTTTCCCTAAAAACCCCAAAATAGAGCCCTAGCCACTTTTGGTGTGACTATATAATGATGTGACATATATCCTTGATGAAGTTAAATGCATCCATATTTTATACTTCACTAAGGTGTATTATCTTGAAAAAGGAAAGTGGGTGTTTTGTCCCACAAGTGATGTAAAGAAGGCTTCCAAGTCATGCATTTGTTCACTACACTTCATTAGTGTTTTCTATAAGATATTGAACTCTCAAGTGGCTTACAATCCAAAGTTATAGTATAAAATCATGCATCCATATTAAGTGGTGATATTTAGAGGCATAATAATGTTTCAAATAAAATCAAGAGGAATTAAATATAAGGTTTTGACCTCTATCACCACCTATAGGTGTGCCTTGCCTTCAAAAAGGGTCAACTACAGTTGACTATAAACTCCTATAGGTCCATGGTGTGAACTTAGACATGAAAAAATGTAGACATAAGAACTTTGAATTTGTTAATGCCTAAAAATACCTAAAACTATAACTAATACCATGTAACATATATTTCAAAGAGTTTAAAGTGCATCTAAAATACCCCTATTGTTTTAAGGGTGACCATTTACAACTTGATTGTAGATGATAATATAATAGAGGTATGATTATCTTGAGACTAGTATGACATATGCATGATGTGGAAAACCCTAGTGACTATGAATTTTCAAATGAATTAAATAATGGTCTTAAGATAGTGTAAAAAGGTCTAAAATACAAATTTCACCTATAACAAAAGTTCCTCTCTAAGGATAAACATAGTGACAGTCAACCTGCAGTATTGTCTAACCTAGTAAAAGGTATAAAATGAAGGGTTGGGAAATTTTTTTAGTGTTAATAGGTGTTATAGCACATAAATAATTATTATATATACTTCATGATACTACCATATCATTTAAATAATGGAAATAGATGTTCTTTCACAATAACCTATAGTCCACACATAAAAGCCTGCACAATCATCATGCTAGAAGTCTACCTTGGATTTTATGGGATTTGGAGGGGTAATTGATGTGATAAATTAATGAAAATAAGTAAAAAAACATATTCATAACTTGGATAATCCAATAATACACCAATTTTGTCTAGTAAAATAGGGGAGATTCCCTCTATTCTTTCTTAGATAGAGGGCACTCCTAGAGAGGTGTAACCTACAAGTTTAACAAATAAAAGGCAAGGAAATGAGATAGAAGCCTATGGAAACATTGAAATAATATGTTTATATATTATTTAAACATGGAATAACATGTATAAATCCTCATAGGTGCTATAAATCCAATCTAATGGCCTAAACCCACATGGGTGTAGTCAAAGTCCATTAGGCCTAGTCTAGGCCTAATTCCTAAAAGGGGGGTCCTTTCCATGTATAACAAAAAATTATCATTAAAAATAATTTAAAAATTTTAATAGAGATATATTAGGTGTGTTATAAACTTAAATTTTTAGGTAAAGTCATAGGTAATCCATTTTATTGGCTCAAGAGCATAATAGGGTATGCAAAATGTGAAGGAGAGATCAAGAGGCTAACTTGGGAACATCACAAAAACATGGAATATTATAATGAGATATAAATTATATAGGGGTTGTTATTTAGGTCTTGGAATTATATTTTGAGTAACTTTTCTGAGGATTGGACATCAAACCTTTATGAAAAATCCTTAGAGGTCAAAACTACTTTAAACCCTGCAAAACCCTAGGTAATGACCCGATGGGAAAGATGAAGGAGGAAAGTAATATAAGAGGGATATTTTGAATAGTAAATTACTGTATAATTTTAGAGGATTCCCTAAGTCTCCTTCCCATCATACAAAACTATACCTTATTTGTACAAATAAGGTGAGAAATGGATTTTCTTGAAATGTTTATGTGTTGTTCAAGTATGGAAGGGTTTCATAATATGAAAATCAATTTGGGAGTTAGGATGGGGCATAATATAACATATAATACTCATTTATTTCTTCAAAATATCTTGAAATTGCCTCTGCTAACACCTTCATTTTAGCTAGTCCATACTGGCATAGTGAACAAGGAGTGATCACAAAGTGAGAAGATGAAAAATCCATTTAGGAGGCAATTTTAGGGTATAATTTATGGATATAATGGCATGAGGGTTACTTATATGTGTCACATCACATTTTATATGGATTTTATTGTAAAATTTAAGACCTATTTGGTGCCAAGTGTGAAGGGTGAGTAAAAAGAAGGTGATTATGAGTACAGGTAATGATAACTCATGTCCAAAAGAATGCCAAATATTAGGGACATAACCAATGCATGTTTTAAAATGTTTATAACCCCCATTAATATTTAAATCATCACATATATCCCTATTCTACTATGGAGTCCTCAAATAAGGCTAAATGATGAAGGTAATTTTCAAGGAACAAGTTGAAGAGTCCTATGCCACATTTGAGGAGTTTCATGCCTTTGAGAGATATTTGTCCAAGTAGAAATTAAATGGTATATTAAATATTAATTTTAATTTATATGTAACTCCATATTTAAAATTTTCAATTGTTTTAGTGATTCTTAGACTTCATTCTCTTCTCTCCTCTCTCAAATTTTATAAGTACTAGTCATTTTGGCTCTTGTAGACTAATTCCACACCATGGATGGAAACTATTTATTAGTTTGATGCTATAATTTTCCTTTTAAAAATGAATAAAATATATTTTGAGTTCATATACAATATTTTAAAAGTGTGTGAATAAATTTATAGTGAATAGTTAAGAGATATCCATCTATCCTTTCATTCTTTGAATCCTTCCATGTTTGATGCAAGTTGTTCCACTCTAGTAGGTCATATGAATTTTTATCAATTATATGGATCTATTTTCAAGTGAAAAATTATAATTCATGTATTAAAATAATATATTGTTCACTTACCTTGGATATACCTAATGCATATCACCTTCATATTGAAATATTAATGTTAGAGCACTCTAGGACTTTGAAGCTAGTGTTATATGTCTTATTTCTTAGTGAAATAAGTATGATGGTATTATGGAAATAATTTTAGTGTATCAACCACTTATATTATATTTATTTTATGCATAATTATATACCATTTACCATAATCAAGTATTTAGTGTAGGTCATAAGCATTTTAAGGTAAATTCAAGGAACTAGCCCTTAAACGTAGAGGTCTACTTCTACTATGGTAAACCCACATACCTATAAGTATTCCTATGTTTCCAAAATATATATGAGGTTTTAATAAAATCATATAGGGTGAAATTTTTGTTGAAAATAGTTATGGCATGCTAGATGGCACCCATTATCCTTAAGATAACTTGTCAAGGTGAATGTTAGTTTTGACAACTACAGCTACATATTGGTGTGATACTCAACATTTAGAGACTCCATTAAAGGTAAAATATGGTTTTATACCCATTTTTTATCATATATTTGATCTCATACTTAATTTTCCTTAATATGTCATCATATAGTAGAGTTATCAATCCTATAAATCCACCTATTCAGCTTGAACTTCCTCTTAAAGTCCAATACCCTCAACCTTATCTAAACTTTGAGAACAAGAGGATTTTTCTAGCCAAGAAAGTGAGGAACTTGAAAAAATCATGGATAGAAAACATGACTTCCTAGCCTTAAATACTAATAATCTAATCCATATTCATGCCTATGATTCCATTCCCCTTAATGCTACAAAGAGTGTGCCCACATTCAATGGTGAAGGTCATGTCAGACCTAGTGAACACATCAGGGATATCTCCAACTTTTTTTGTTTCCACAACGTCACTAAGGAAAATATTTCCATTTGAATCCTTTACATTTACCTTAGAGATAAGTCGCTTTAATAGTATATAACTTTTCCTAGTGGATGCATCACAACATGGGATGACTTTGGATTATTGTTAAATTCAAGGTTTCAAGATTAAATGACTACACTTATCTCATACATCAAATTAATGTGATAAAAATATCCCTCAAGGAAAAAATGAATGACTTAAATGAGAGGTTTAATATGACTTGGCATATATTTCCTCCTCTCATGAGACCACATGTTGGCTTTGTGTTTCCTACATAATTCAGAGCCATTGGTACTAATATTTCCATCATGCTTCAATCCATGGGTGGTTTAACTCTTCTAAAATCATATGAAATTTACATTAGAGATGATAATGGACTCATTAAATTAGGAAATTTTCATCCTGAGGTGTTTATGCCTCTACTTACTAGTATTCCTATTGTAACTCCAAACATTGCTCAAATTCCTAATGCTAAAGCTAAGCCAAATTTTATCCCTAAAAAGGTAGATTTTGCCATGGATCCATATGCATAAATTCAATTGATAAGATCCCAATTTATGTAATATAATATGTAACAAGGTGATCATAAAGATACATATCCTTGTCAACAATAATATGGGATAGGAAAAGGTCAGGGGCAACCTAAATTCAATAGGCCTGCCAATGTGTACAATCCTACTTCCACCATCAACACAAGAGAGATGGTACTTGCTGTCACTTGTATTTTCACCCTTTGAGGATATGTCTCAGCTCTCCTAATCCAATCATCATAATTGAAATACCTATAGGATGTGGGTGATCCTAAGAATGAGGTGAATCTCTATATAGGGCTAGCTCCCTTCATGTACCACTTTGGATCACTAATACACCTAAAAGTTTTAAAGGAAAAGGGAGAGATAAAATATAAAGAAATCTATCCTAAGGGAGGTGATACATAAAATAAGTTGATGAATTCTAACCAAATGCATGTTACACATGAGAATGAGGGACTAACAAAACATACACTTCTCCAATCTGCATCTTCTCACATCAATGTTACATTATGAGGTTGTGATGAATGTTTAGAATAGGATGAATATACAAGAGGCCTAAAATGGAACTATTTTAATAGACTAATTCACTCAACCTTGACACATCATAAAACACTTCACATGTCTTGTAAGAAGAAGCTTTCCAACTACAAATAGGTGAGATAATGAAACAATAATGCTAAAGAAACAACAAATCATCACTAATAAAAATAAATAATATAAGTAAACACACTATGAATAGTAATAGAAGAGGTAAAACTTAGTAGTCTTATTGATCAAATGGTATTAAAATGAGAAGGGCTTTGCTATTCTCAGGTGGAGCATAAGTTACAAAGGCCAAAATGGCTAGTTCTTATAGAACTTGAGAGAGAGAGGAGAAGAGAGGTGTAAAGTTGATAAAAAGACTTAAATATGCATGAGGATAAGATTTAAAATTAACCATGCAATTTTAAGAAGCATAAGTGTCCATACAAGGCATGAAACTCATGAAAATTGGCATGAAACTCCTTGTGTTAGATAAAAAATTGCCTTCATCATTCAAACCTATTTGAACATCCAAAAAATAAATAGTTATATTTTATATGATTGGAATTATAAGGAAGGCCTTTAGACATGCCTCTCCATGCATTGGTTGCAATCTTGGTTATCTATAAACTTTTAGGAATGAGACATCACCTTCTGTAGTCTAAGAAAACTCCTCTTTCACACACATTTCACACATGGATTAAAAAAAGAGTAAATATTCCATGAAAATTAGTAAAAGGTAGTTTATAACACTTTTAAATACCCTCCATGGCCTTAGAGTCATCAGGTACACCTTAAAATCAGCTCACTTTAAGTTTTCCACCCTTCTCGCTACCTTTGGTCACTATGCCAATTTTGACTAGCTAAGATGAAGTAGCTGGTTGAGGCACTTAGAGGTTATTACAAGACATTAAATTGAAATTGAGAGTTATATTAATTCCTAATATTTCCTTCCATGTGATTTTAATCTCTTAAAACATCTTGTAACCTACAAAACACATAATAATGTAAACAATACACTATTTTGTACTCCATTCGTACATTTCTATACAACTTAAAAGTATTGGAAGGATCCTAACTGAGCCTTATACAACCTAAAATCATAATTATAGGCCAGATATGCCATTTTAGTGTATTATATCCTCAATATTCTCAAACTAGTCACTAGCAAAGGTTTTAGAAGGTTTTAGGTCTGTTTACCCTCTTAAGCTTTGTTCATAAAGATAGGACGTTAAAATTTAAAAATAAATCACAAAATATAAAATTATAGGACCCAGATAAACTTTTATAAACTCCCTTGGCCTCCATGAAAAGCCTCATGGAATATGTTAGTATTTAAAATCACCTTATCGAGCTTGTTTTCATAGGTCTGATTTGTTCTTGAGCCAAAAAATGGCCTTCTTTGTGTTTTTTCTACATACCAAGAGATTGGAAATGTCTATATTCACCCTAAAAACATTTTCTAATCATTTAAAAGGATCAATAATATCTATAAGTGAAAGTGACCTACCATTTAGCTTATAGGCCTAAACACTACCTAGTAAGCCTGTATGCACCATTGAGGATTTAGACCTCCTTGTTTAGTTTCACCTTTTATTTATTGTTATATTATTATTGAATAGTTTTTTTTTTAAATCTCAAAAAATTCCTAAAATTTTCCTATAGCTTTTACTCTACCCTTCTCACCCATCTTCTCCAACCTGCTAGTTTATGTATAAGTGAAGTGCCCTATGTTTGAGACAAAATAAAGGGCACTTTCAATATTTGTTTAGACCAAGTAGATGTTGGATAGGATTATCTAAATAATGAGGATTATATATGAAATTTTTTACTCCTTTATCAGGTATATATACCCCTAACCTCCTCAATATCCAAGACAAACTCTTTAAAAAGTAGATTGTGTGTGTGTTTGGATTATAAGCTATGTGTTGATTAATTTTGGTTCCCTCTTTATTTGATTCCATGCCATTGGTTTACCATGAATAATCCATTATAATTTTATGATCACTTATAATTATATTTAACCCTTGCTAACACTCTTCAAGTAATAATTCTAAGTTTGACTATCTCAATGTATAAACTATATTCCTATTTGGGAAGACCCCTGTAGGTGCATATTTGCATGAATTAGGCCTTAAAGATAATGTATAAGATTTATTTAATCATTCCATGATGATATTAATTAATTATATTAACCACACCACACCTTGGGGTTAAAATACATTTAATCATCAATCATAGGTAGTTGACTATGTATTATGTGTTTTCTCTTCCAATAGTGACTCATGTAGATTCATATTTGTCTAATTACAGTATGATCACAATGTATAAATACCATACTTTAATATTTAATTTTTCATATATCAATTATTTTAAATCATTGATTTCATACTTGGTCTAGACAATCACTTAGGACTTCCAACTTGATCACTGCTTGTAACAGTCAACTATTGGTTGTAGGTGCATATTGTTAAATGAGAAGACTCCTATAGGTGTGTATGAAACTCACCACCTTACTCCTAAACCCTTTTTGTCACCTTATTGAGGAAAAAAGTTTCTCTTCAAAATATAATGATCATTCATCATGAATTTATGTCTTAACATGGTAGTTTGACATATAAGGATCTCCTTTATAGCTCAAAACCTATAGGTGATAAATGCATAAAATGCAACTTTGGACTTCTCAAAAACCAAACTCCACTAGTAATATACCCTCAAACATTTTTATATCTCTTATCCTATATGAATGATACAAGTTTTGGTCATAAATATGTATCATTATTTTTTGTAACCTTGTTATACAACCTTGGTAAAAGGCTCAGGTTCTCTATTTTTTCATTTTAGGGAAAAAGTCCCTGAGTTAGTTATTTTCTCTTGATCAAGGTTTTCACTCTCATATATTCAACCTAATGCTTAAAACATGACTTAAATAATATATAAAACATATTAAGACTCCAAATAAGGCTTCAACATGTCAAAAATCCTCCATTGACATAGTGTAGGTAGTAGACATAAGTTTAGGTAATGTGCATTGTTTGAACTTTATGATTTTTATATTCATATAAAAACATAAAAATTAAATCTTCACATCTCAAATATATTTAAACCACCACAAAGGTTATAATCATAGCATGATGTCATCATGATATACCTATGTGTGCACCTTGAAAGCTATGCAAGCAATATATGCAAGTGTGTACAATGAGTATTATTTAGCCTTAAATGAGTTTTAATACTATCCCAATACGTAAAAATGGATTTTAAAAACCTATAAATGGATTCAAATAGTTTATTTCCTTGTTTCTATGTGGTTTCCTTCTTCCAAGCACCTAAGGAGAACATTTTCATGACAAACTGTGTGGGTGAATGTGTAGACTATCATAGTCATTCTTCTAAAAAGTGAAAAGGGTTACTTGATTTATCATACCATGTGAATGTGTTAAAAATTTAATTAATTATAAAACAACTCCAAATATGTGTCTCAAATATTTTCTCACTTCACTTGGTTGACTAATATGACAATTATAGAGCAGATCAGTTATATGATGGTTATGGCTACAAAGTCATGGAATGTTGCCTTGGAGCATCATATTTAAATGTGAGGATATTTATATGACATTTAAAATATGATGATTAACCTATTTATACCCCCTATAATCACTTCCAAAACATGAAGATCCTAGAAATGGTGAAAAATTGCTTATCATCCCAATTGAGACTAATTAGCCAACCTGAGATAATATTCTCACTAAAACACCATGAAACCTAAAAAAATCATGGTATAAATATAAAAATATATCCAAAATCCTATATAATCAACATCACCAACTATTTTGTACATACTTGTCCAAATTAAAGCAAAACCTATAGGGTACACAGATTGGCAAGTAGAAAAATATAGTCAACTTGTAAAGGATGGTTTATAAAGCACGGGTAGGAAATATTCTAAATATTATTATGTAAATGTATATATTTTAGTTTAATATAACCTCCCAAAAGAGTTTTACTTAAAACCTGTTCAACTATTTATACCAAGCACAAACCTACTGACTACTTTTGTATGTCTAGAAAGGCAAAGGAGTAAAATGTTTTTAGCTCAAAAATGACAATTATAGAGCATGTAAAGAATATAAATGAACATAATTAATATTAATATACATTACATCAGCTTTTACCATGTTTCACCTTCCATCATGGACCATAAAGTGCCAAACTCTCCCTTTTTTAGTTGGTTTCTTGAATTTTAGTTAGATAACCTACCAGATTCTGATTTAGATAACATTATTGATAGGTAATATAAAATATTTGATATTTTAAAGGAAAATAGGAGACCTGGACACTTTTTTAACCATGTCACTTGCCTTTATGACCCCTAAAAGCTAATTAAATGACCCAAAATGATAAATAAACTTATTAGACCATGACTAAGGCTAAAAAGGCATTTAATAACATCAAATGGATTATAAAATAACATATGATAGAGTATTAGACCCATAAAACATCTGAAAACCCAAATTTTTTACCTATAGGGGTCCAAACTTGACCTTCAAGTCAAATTTGGTCAACAAAATGGTGACCCATAGGGGTAGTATTCCTGCTATACTAACTAGACCAGTAGCCCTATCAATCCATTGTGATTGGGGAGTCATATTCATTCTAAGACACAAAAATATTACCTTGAAAATAATATTTTATCAATACAAGACTAATAACTACCTCAAATAAATAAAGTAAAAGACACACATAAAGCTAAAGTAAACACACATGTGCCTCATGAGCACTTATGGAACACACACACCAAACTAAACAAAATAAATCAAACACTAACTAAACTAAGATGAAAAATCCCTCATAGATCAAAGGGTAATTTTTAATATCTTCTTGCTTCATGACATGAAGGAATGAATGAGACATATAGTCTTTTAAACCTTGGCATTGATGCCTCCAACCTTTTCATAATGTTTGCGAACTTCATTGGCATAATGTTCAATAAGAACCAAGCGGTTAAAAATAATTTGGATATGGAAATGAACTCTTATTTCATCCAAAAAACCTCAACCTTCTCATATGTATCCTCAATTAAAACTCCAATGGTGGTTTAACAAGGCATACCTTCTTGATTTCCATAGTGCTCTCATTAAGATTGGGTTTCTTCTTAGCTACAAGTTCTAGATCATAAAATATTTTTGCATATTCTACCCAATATTGGTCATTATCCTCCATGGAAGACTCTTTCTTCACCTTTTCATGTACTTGACCCTCAACTTGGCAAAGCTCTTCAAGCTCTTGAAAGAACTTAATTTTTAGCTACTAATCATCTTTATCCTTTTTATCATCTAGAACCACTACCTCTTCAATATTCTCTTATTAATGTATGATGTCATCAAGATGGTTTTATTAAAGATCCAACGAATTTTTGGGTGGTTCAAAATTAGGTTGAGGTATTGGGTCATCTTCAAGAACAACTAATTCCACTTTGGTCACGAGAGAGTTTTCTAGGATTGCAACCTCTTCAATCTTCTCTTCTTGATGTGTGAGGTCATCAATCTAGTGTTATTCAATATTTAAGACATCTTGATGGATCTAATGTTTAATATAAATTGTAATAATCTGATTTTAAATCTCAAGGGATGAAATATCTTCCATCTCCTTCTTCTCGGTGATGCCAAGACTAGGCATCTTGAAATGATATGACTTAGCCCAAGGAGGTTGCCAGGGAGGTATGTTTTCTTCAAGAAAGATTTATAAATTATTATCAACCAAATAATCTTATTTAGGTTCCCATACCATAATTACATCAAGGGAAAGAGTGATATGGTGAGGACAAGATGAACTAATTAGTGGAGGTAGAACATAGAACTCAAAATAATATTGAGAGTGAAATGTAAGGGATTCTATTGAAAGCTCTTGAGGAAGGGAAGTAAACATTAGGCTAAAACAAATTTATTTTATTCCTTCCATTTTAAAATCAATTAATTTTAATATTATTGGGCTTGATCATCCTCTTGAGGAAGGTTATATGGGGTTTGTTTAGTCATATGATCTTTTTTTGGTCTAAACCTTCCATCACACCTTAACTTAGCAATTTCATCCTTTACTTTAACTGTTCAACTTTATTTGATAGGTTCTCTTAGAAACGTTTTTCTTGAATTTCATAGCTATAATCATGAGTATTAGGAGTACAAGAGCGATAACATTTAACACAAGAATTTTCTTGAGGAAGGGTGGGAGGGACTTGCATAGGATCAAACTCTTTCTCAACTTCACACTCCTTATCACTGTTTTTATCCTCTTTCTTTCCCCATGACTCCAATATCTTATTCCATATTAGGATGTTAGGATCAGGAGTGTCTTCTTGATATGGTGATTCAATTTGAGGAGTAGATGAAGTGTTCAATAAAATTTTGATCTCCTTAGGCTTAGACTCTCCACCTTGTTTCCAACTTAATGTCTCATATCTAGAGGTCTTTTCTTAAAGTGGGGATGTTACTAGAGAGGGAAATGAGAGATTATATTCCAATTATTTTTATAATGAGATATATTTATTCACCTACATGTTGGCCAACTAAATCTTCCTATCAATATTTTCTTCAAACACAAGTTTTATCTCTTTAACTCTCTTTTCCAACTGATTGGGAAAAGGTTGAGTTTGGTAAGTTTGATTGGGTTCATGAGTTAAAATCATGTAGGACTGATAAAAATGTTGGAGAAGTGTAAATAAATGATTATATACTTGGTGAGGTTAATCCTCATAAACTCTTAGCTTATCCTCTAAGGATTCAATCAAGCCACTCATATTTATCATCTCACTTGTGATCCTATGCCAATTATCTCTCTCAATAGGAGCCTGCTCTCTTTTAACTAGCTCTAATGCATATCTCACCTTATGAAAAATATTACTAAGAACATATTGAACATGTACCCTTAATGTTTCAATATCTAACATATAATTCTCATAGCCTAAAAGAGTTTTCTTAAAAGTGGAAATGGATTGACTTGAAAAGTGACTAGGTTGATTAAGAGGAACAAGATATTAAGGAGGTTGGTTATAAGACTGATAAACTTCATGATAAGGTTGAAAAAAGTCATATTGGAGCTAAAAATAATCATAGTTAGGCTGGTAAGGATCATGACAAGGTTGATAAGGAGTGAAATAAGATTGGTAAACCTCACCAACTTATATAAAATAATACTCAACACCAAAGTTAGCCATGGAACTTTATTAGGAAGCAAGAACATAAGGAATGACTATCAAAAATATTCAAAAGTAATACCTAGGATAATTGAACAGATGATATAAATTTGAATTCACCATTGATGCTTAGATAGATGCCTCCAAAGGCTAATTTGTTGAAACACAACACCAAAAATCTTTCAACTTCTTAGACTAAGAGTCCCATCAGGCATACAAAAAACTATTATCACTTAGATTTCACCCTTTGAGGATATGTATCAGATATCCTCATCCAAGTGGCATAATTGAAACACCTATAGGCTATAGGTGAGCCTAAGAATGAGGCAAATCTTAGATAGGGATAGCTCCCTTGATGTACCACTTTAGATCACTACGACACTTAAACTTTGTGAAGGAAAAGGGAGAGAGAAAACTAAAAGAAAAATTTCCTAAGGGAGGTGATACACCAAATAATTTTATGAATTCCAACTAATTACATCTTACACATGATAACAAGGGACTAACCAAACATACACTTCTCTAATCTACATCTTCTCACATCAACGTTACACTATGAGGTTTTGATGAATGCTTAGGCTAGGAGGACTAGACAAGAGGAATAAAATGGAAATATTTGAATATAATAACTCACTCAACCTTGAAATATCAAAAACCACTTCACATGCCCTACAATAAGAATCTTTTCAATTACAAATATGTGAGAGAATTAAAAAATAATGCTAAGGAAACAACGAGTCATCACTAAGCAAAATCAATCATCCAATTAAACACACTATAAAAAATCATATAAGAGGTAAAAATAATAATTATTATTATTTATAAAATGGTATGAAAATGAGTAGGGGCTCATCATACTCAGGTGGAGAATAAGTTACAAAGGCCAAAATGGCTAGTTCTTATGAAACTTAAGAGAGAGAGGAGAAGAGAGAAGTCCAAAGGTCATAAGGACACCTATAAAGCTGAGAAAAGGAGTTAAATATTCATGAATATAAGATGTGAAATGAACCATGTAATACGAGGAATCACAAGTGTCCATACAAGGCATGAAACTCATGAAAAGTGGCATGAAACTCCTTGTTTTGGCTCAAAAAACTACCTTCATCATTCATACCTATTTGAACATCCAAAAAATAACTATGGATAGGTATGATTATTGGAATGATAAGGAAGGCATTAAAACATGAATATTCATGTATTGGTTTTATTCTTGCTCATATAGAAACTTTTGGGAATGAGCCATCACCATATGTAGTCTAAGAAAACTCCTCTTTCACACACCTTACATACTTGGCTTCTGAAAAGCATAAATTTTCCATGAAAATTAGTAAAATGGTGTGGATTAAACTTTTAAATACCTTATATGTCATTATAATAATTAGGCACACCTTAAAATTAGCTCACTTGAAGTTTTTCACCCTTCTCACGAGCTTGGTCACTATGCTAGTTTTGACTGGCTGAGATGAAGCTATTGGTTGAGGCACTAATAAGCTATTCCAAGGAATTAAATTTAAAATTTTAGTTATATTAATTCATAATATTCCCTTCCATATGATTGGCATCTCTTGGAAAATCTTGGAACCTACACAACACACAAAATAGTCAAAAATACCATATTTTTTACTCCATTCATACAATTATGTACAACTAAAAAGGATGGGAATGAGCCTAAATTATTATTATACAACCTCAAATCATAATTATAGGATGAAAATTCCATTTGGGTTCATTATCTCCTAAATCTTCTCAAACTGGTCACTAGCAAGTGTTTTGCAAGGGTTTAGGCATGTTTACCCTCTTAAGCTTTGTTTATAAATATGGGACATTGAATTTGAAAAAAAATTCTACAAGATCAAATTATATTACCCATTTAAACTTATATAAACTCCCTTTGCATCCATGCAAAGTCTCATTAATGATGTAAGTATTTGAAATCACCTTATCAAGCTTTTTTCACATTTTGCATAGGTCTAATTTAGTCCTAAGCCCAAAAATGGACTTATTTGTGTTTTTTATACATAAAAAGAGATTTAAAATGTATATATTCACCATAAAAACATTTTAAAATTAGTTATAATGATCAACAAGCTCTAGAAGTGAATGTGACCTACCATTTGGCTTTTAGGCCTAAACCCTACCTAGTAAGCTTGTTTCCACCTTTGAGGATTTAGACCTAATTATTGAGTTTAAAACTTTATTTATTAGTCTCTTATACTTTACTAGTTATTTTTAAACACTCCACACATTCCTAAAATTTACCTATAGCTTTTGGTCTACCCTTCTCACCCATCTTCTCCGACCTGCTAGTTTATGCGTAAAGGAAGTACCCTCTATCTAAGACAAAATATAGGGCACTTACCATATTTTTCCATACCAAATAGGTATTATAGAGGATTATTTAATTTTTGAGGATTTTATATGAAAATTTTGACTCATTTATCAGTTTTTTGGACCCCCTAACCTCCTTAAGATCTAAGAAAAATTCTTTAAAAGGTAGTACGTGTGTATGTTTAGAGTATAGGTTGTCTTAGTTAATTTGGGTTCCCTCTTTATCTATTTTCATGTCATTGGTGTACCATTAATAATAAAATATCATTTTATAGTCACATATCATGATTTTTAACTATTTCTAACACTCTTCAAGTCATACTTCTGAGTTTGGCATCCTCAATGTCTAGACTGTATTCATATTTTGGAAGACCCCTGTAGGTGCATATTTTCATGAATTAGGCCTTAAAGACATTGTATAAGATTAATTTAATCCTTATAATATTAAATACATGTATGATATTAACCAAATCACACCTTTGGGTTGAAATACCTTCAATCACAAATCATAGGTAGTTGACTGTGTATTCTATGTTTTCTCTTCCAAAAGTGACTCTTATAGATGCATATTTGCCTAATTGAACTTTGATCACAATGTTTAAAGACCATACTTGAAGATATACATGGTTATATATCATTTATTTTAACTCATTCATTTCATACTTGGGCTATACCATCATTTAGGACTTCAAACTTGTTCACTTCTTGTAATAGTCAATAATTGGTTGTAGGTGCATATTGTCAAATGAGAGGACTCTTGTAGCTATGTATGAAACTTAACACATTGATCCTTAACCCTTTTCAGCACATTCTTGAGTAAAAAATGTTATCTTCAACCTATCATTATCATTCATCATGAAGATATATAGTATCTTGGCAATTTTAGATATAAGGATATCCTTTATAGCTCAAAACCTATAGGTGATTGATACCTGAACTTAATGCATAAAAATGAAACTTTGGACTTCTCAAAAACCAAACTCCAATAGTCATTTTACCTTAAATATTTTTATATATCTTTTCCTATATAAATTATGGAAGTTTGGGTCATCAAGATGCATCAAGAGTTTTTTAACCTTGTTATACAACCTTGGTAAAAGGCTCAGGTTCTCTATTTTTTCATTTTAGGGAAAAAGTCCATAAATCAATTATTTCATCTTGATCAAGGTTTTAACTCTCATTTGTTCAACCTAATGCTTAAATCATGACTAACCTAATATATAAAACATATTAAGACTCCAAATAAGGTTTCACCATGTCAAAAATCCTCTATTGAGAGTTCTTAGTCCTCTGTTAAGCCACCTGTAGGTTGTTATTCCTTAGTGTAGGCAATAGACATAAGTTTAGGTAGTGTGCATTATTTGACCTTTATGAGTTGTATATCCATATAAAAGTTTCCAAATACACTCGTAACACCTCAAATATATTGAAACCACCACAAATGCTCTCATCATAGCATGAATCATCATGATATACATGTGTGTGCACCTTGAAAAGTATGTAGGTAGTATATGTAAGTGTGTATAATGAGTATTATTTAGCCTTAAATGAGTTTTGATACTATTCAAAAACATCCAAATTTATTTTAAAAACCTTTGAATGGATACAAAGAGATGTGTTCCTAGTTTCCACATGGTTTTCTTGTTCTAAGTACGTATGGATGAACATATTCATGGCAAATTGTGTAGGTGAATGTGTAGACTAGCACAGTCATTATTATAAAAAGTGAAAAGGGGTATTTCATTTCTCCTACCATGATAATGTGTTAAAAATTTAAATACCTCTAACACAGCTCCATATATGTGTCTTAAAGCTTTACACACTTCACCTAGTTAACTGATATGACCATTATAGAGCAGACGGACTATATGATGATTATGACTGTAAAATTATGGAATGTTGCCTTAGAGGATGATATTTAAAGGTAATTGGATTTATATGACATTTAAAACATGATGATGAACCTATTTATACCCCGTGGGATCACTACCAAAACATGAGGATCCTAAAAATGGTGAAAACTGCCTGTCATCCCGAAAGAGACTAATCTACCAACCTAAGATTATTTGCTAACCAAAACACCATGAAACTTGAAAAAAAGAATGGAGGAAATTTTATAAGATATCCAAAATCCTATGGAGTGAACATCACCAACTAGTTTTTACAGACTTGTCTAAATTAGAGTAAAACCTATAAGGTGCATAGATTGGCAAGTAGAAAAATATAGATACATTAAATTGGATGGTTTATAAATAATGGTCAAACAATATTATAAATCTTATTATTAAAATGGATATCTATAAATATATTACCACATCCCAAAATCATTTGACCTAAAACCTCTTCAACTATTCGTACCAAGCACAAACATGGTAACCATTTCTGTGTGTCTAGAAAGGCAAAGGAGTAAAATGGATTAAGCTTGAAAATGGCACTTATAAAACATGTCAAGCATGTAAATTAACATAATTAATATGAATATACATTCCATCACCTTATCCCATGTGTCACCTTCCCCCATGGGCCGTACAAGTGCCAAACTCTCCCTTTTTTAGTTGGTTTCTTGAATTTCAGTTAGATAAACTACAATATTCTAATTTAAATGACATTATTGATATGTAATCAGACCTATTGGATTTTTTAAAGGAAAATAAAGAACCTATAAACTTTTATAACCATGCCACTTGCATTTATGACCCCTAAAAGCCCATTAAATGGCCTAAAATGATAAATAAATTTATTAGACCATGACTAAGGATAAAAAGGCATTCAATAACATCAAATGGATTATAAAATACCCTATGACAGAGTATTATACCCCTAAAACATCTAACAACCCAATATTTTTACCTATAGGGTTCCAAATTTGACCTTGCAGTCAAATTTGGTCAACAATACTAGTGCATAGCAACTTAGTGCAAGGAGAATATTGTCAACAAGGCTAATTCATGGATGCCAATGAGAGTGGAGAGAAATTTCTAGTTTCTCAAGGAGGAGTCACTTCACTCTTATTAGCTAAATTTGAGGTCTTAATTTAAACAAGTGAAGGTTGGAAGCCTCATGGAGAAAACTTCACCAACTTCCTAGTTGAGGACACTTTTGTGCTCAATCAAGGAACTTATGTTTCAAACAACACAAGAGACAAGAGGAAGGATTTTAGATGTCATGTTAATGTGCCTAAAATTTCATCTAATTCCCCTACAAGTTATTAAGGCATGGTTACAATCATAATAGTTCTAAATACTCCTATATCTCTTCCAAATAAGAATGTGGTAAGTTATGCTTAAGGTGTTTCTATTCCTCAAGTTTCAACAGCTTCCTTGCCTAAAAAAAATTAATATAAGGTAATCAATTTTGATTTAAACATATTGTTTTCATTAAATAATTCCAAGGCATCCATTTCACTTTGTGATGTCCTTCATATGCCTAGCCAAAAAGAGCTCTTATAAAAATAACCATCCACTATTCATACTAGTCTTTCATCATCAAGCAATGGTCATGGTCACATAGATCTTACCAATGCCCATAAAAACATTGTAGAACCATCTACCAAAGATGAGAATAATCCACCTTTATACTTTACTCTCATAGTGGGGGATAAACTAGTAAAAAATTTCATAGTTGATAGTGGTGCCTCTACATCAATCATGCCTAAAGTTGTTGTAAACACTAGAAAACCATACACAACAAGTTCTAAATGTCGAAATGATTCAAGATATTTTAGGGACCACCTAAATCGTATTGAACCATTAACCAACCCATAAAACCATAAGTCACATTAGATATTAAACTAACTATCTTACTAACTTACTAACTTAACCTTAACTCAACCCCTTTTAACTCATCTTAACCGCTTTTCCTTTTGACACTCAAACATTGATGGTCAGCTTGACCATTGATATTTAGGCTAACCATAAATGGTCAGGTCTTCCTCATTATTACACAAACACCAATTGTGTAAGCTAACACATCATAATTAAATATACCTACCTTGCCCATTGCTAACAAACTCTTAAGAATCAAAATCAGCAAGCTAACCTCCTAGGAAACCTTCTATTCTCCATCTCTCTTCACCTATAAAAAGAGGGGAGTAAGAGGTGAAAAGTATCATCACAAACATTATTTCATATAGGTATTCAACCTTCCAGCTAGCTAATTAGTCTTCTTCTAGAAATTCAATAATAGCAACAAAGATCTAAACCTCTACCAAAATTGATCTTGAGGTAAAGTACCATTACTCTGCCAAAATTGCTATAGCCATCAACCATCAGCATTTAGTAAGCAATAGGTATATTTATACTTCTATTTTTTTATTCTAGTTTTTGACCTCTCCCCCCATCAAACCTTTTTTGCATCTTGATTTCTAGCTTTTAGACCCTTAACAAACCATTACTTGATCATTCATCCATTCTACAACTCTTTTTTGAGTACCTCCATAATTTCACAGGCAACCATCGATGGTTAGCACAATCACCAATGGTCACCTCCAACCACCGATGATTACCCAACTACTGATGGTAAACTTAACCATCGATGGTCACCCTAACCTCCAATAGTCACTATGGCAAGAAATAACAAGTTATTTCTAACCCTTACCCCAACCAAATCTGACTTTTTGTCTCCCTACCTATTCATAGACACCTACCTAATTTTTTGAACCTAACCTGATCCATTTTATCATTAGTATTGACCTTCTTTTTCTATATTTAGTATTTTTTTCTATTAAGCATTCATTTATTCTTGTATTTAATTTCATGTCCTTTATGTTATTTGATGAAATTATCTTACTTTGATCTCTTTCAACTTAATTTTTATCAAAGAGTGGAGTGATAGCCTCTTAGCAAGCTCATGATTTTTGGATCTAGTTCATGCTAGGTAGTCCACCTAACTATCTTTCTAATAACCCCTTTATTTAGTGTTTTGTTATCTACATGTAATATTTATAAGACAATTATTAGCTCTCCATACGTGTCTAGATTATGTGTGCATTAACAACTAGTTTCTTTTACCACACCCTTATTACTAGTTTTTTATATTCTTCCAAAATTAAGAAATGAGAAAAAACTAAGAGAAATATTTTGGCACACCTAGTGAGACCTAGCATCATCTAGGTGCCCCTTTCTTCCTTTATTCTATGCTCATATAATGAGATATAAAATTTCTTTTGGGATTAAAATAAAACTTGCATATATTGATTTCTTGTTTTCTTTAGTTCATATAGTTAACTTAAAAGAAAAAGTAATTAGTCATAGTTTCACTCTTATTATCACACACTTTACCAAACCACATAATCAATCAACACATAAAAATAAACTTGAGACAAGGCCTGATTAGGATTTCATTACCTAGAAATAACCTTACCCTTTCTTGGTAATCCCACTTAGAGGACATTACTAAGGGGAGAACCAACTCAGTTCTTTGGTTGAGTATAAACTCTAAAATTCAATATATTTTGGCTAAGCACCTGTCACCCTTATCGTTGCGATATGTGAAGTGATGGGTTAGGCCCCAATATCAAACCACATACTAACATTAAATAAACATTATTTTTGAGATCCTTTAACACCTAAAACTAACCTTAGACTTCCTCTTTAGTAGCTGATCTACAAACCAAATTTCCTCTTCACATTTTTCAAGGCATAAGCCAAAAGTGATCTAAAAAGAAGCCTAAGTTTTAAATGCACTTTTAGTGTATTTTTTTATTTCCTTTAGATTCCTTTCCTTTCGATTACTTTGTGTTTGAGTTGTGATTTTTTCATCATTTCTTTTCTATTACTCACATGGTCTTTACTAGACAATAGTTGAGGAATCAAACCAACCAAGAACCACCATCTTCCTCTTCTTCTTATTCCATAGAGTATACTTATGATGTTGAGGTTTCTCCTCATGTTTCTCCCCTTCATACCATGCCTCATATAGTTATCAAGGGTGATGTGTATTTATCTACCTTCCTTGATAATAACCCCATGGTCCTTCAACATTACCTCAACACCTTAGCTCATCTCACCCTTTTTTCTTTGATTCCTCCTATGGATCCACCATATGGTATGCCTCCCCATATTATGGTTGTTGATACCTCTACCCAACCTATGATCACCCAAGCATCTTCTTTCAGCCATAACCCATCTTCTACCACCACCCAAACTCAATCCAACATCCCAACCAATAGCCAAACATTGCCTACACTAACCAATACCTACAACATAGGAAGAACCTCAAATCTTGTTACCCATAACTCATATACCATGGGGGTATCTTCTACCCCTATTTCCACCTTTCCCCTTATCACTACCAACCCACCAATTTCCATCTTACTTCAAAATTTGGTACTTTCCATACCTCTTACCCTTCTACCTATTATCACAAGAGTTATCACCTAACCCCAACCATCTACCAACCCATTATTACCTCCAAATCAACCCTTATCAATCCCTCAACAAATATCCATGACATGCTACCAATATGTTACTAATCCTCAAGGACATATAACACCTTCTACCCAATCTTTTGTGCCCATTAACCCTTATGTGGAACCATCCCAACCTTTAATGAAAACATACCAATATGTAGTATCTTCCTAACCTTTTACCAGTTATTCATATATTTTTACCACCTAACCTCAACCAAACTTACCATATAATTACGGAGCTTCCAAACCTCAAATAGATTTGGTCAAAATGTTAATGGACAAAATGACCAACCTAGAGTCATCTATCTTTGGGGCTCATAACCTCTTATCTTATGATCAAATCTATAATGAACCTATCCATCCATCCATCCCTATCTGATCTTATCCTTCTCAATGGGAACTACCCAAGTTTTCCAAGTTCCAAAGTAATGAGTACCCCCAACAACACTTAAGAGCATTTAGCCATTCTTGTTATTTTATTGCATATTATGATGGTCTTATCCTTCACACTTTTCCCATGTCTTTATTGGTACCAACCTTAGATTGGTATAGTGGTCTCACCAAGCACTCCATACTTTCCTTTTCCCAAATTTCTTATGTCTTTTTAGATCATTTCTTAATCAACATATCTAAAAAGGTCTCTATGACCGAGCTCTACTCCATTAGGCAATTTGATGATGAATCAATTGTTGATTTCATATCTAGATGGATAGGTCTTATCAACCAGCTCTATTTTTATTTACCTCAACCAAAATTGATTAAAATTTTCTCTCAAGGTTGTGATAAACATATTTCTCATACTTTTCAAGTTCAAAATTTTAGGACTTTTGATGAGGCTTTCATCATGGCATGCAAACTAGAAATAAGAGCCATTGATGAGGGAAAAATAAAATTGAGGAACAAAAATGCTAGATTTAAATCCAATGAATCTTCCTCATCTAAAACCATGAAATCAACCGAACCATCCCAATACCAAACCAAATGCATTCACAAACTCAATTGTCCTTAAAACTGCTCCACCACCAATGGTTAACCAACCTAACCTAACCAACTCCTCTAACTCTTCCAACCAACAAAATTGAAATCAAAACTAAGCTTCCCCAAAATAATATACTCTAATAGGTGAGTCTTATGATTTAGGTTTGGATAAATTTCTCAAATTCAACATCAAATAACTTCCTCCTATAAAACATCCCAAACAATTTGATGTTTCTTGCGCTACACTTGGTTAGTACAATGAGAATGATCTATGTGCTTTCCACCATGTCATTGGACATGATGTTAGTAGGTGTAACATCTTTAAAACTACTATCCAAACCATGATTTATAAGGGATAAATTATATTTGATAATCCCAATTCACCCCCAAATCAGATCCTTGACATCTTTCAAAAACCTTTTCCCAATCATGCCCTGTCTACCAACTATGATGATAATAAACTAAAATCATCTCATGCGGTCCATATGGTTAATGTCATTATTAGTGATCCTATCATTGAAGATACCATTACCTAAACTAACTCTTCCTCCATTCCAATTTTTTAAATGGTGATCTCACCTTCTATTCCTTTGGATACCCAAACAAAGGAAGCAACCACCCCTCTTTCTTTACTTGATGAGACCATGAACTTATCCACATCTCCTTTGATAGAAATAGCAAAGGAGACAACCATTAATTCAACTACCTCTTCCTCCATTTCACTAATTGAAGTGGTTGAATTACCTACCATTCCTTTGGACACCCAAATAAAGGAAGAAACCATCTCCATTCCTTTACTTGAGGCCATCACACCTTCCTCCGCTATCTTAGAACCACCCATTCTCTCTTTGGAAATCATTCCAAAAGAAGAGAATACATTGTCTACTCATTCCATGGAGGAAAAATTAGAACCTTCTATCAATAACAAAGGTCAAGAAACAATTCCCTCACCTCCACCTATGGGATTAATATTTGAAACCAATGACTAGGAAATCAAATCCATTTACAAACCTCTTTCTAGATTTGTACAAGTCTAGAGTTCACTTCTCAACCCAATCTAGATAGAGCCAACTTTTGGCATTGTCTTGGGCTCCCTTACTAAAATAAACCTAAACCTTCAACCTCACTTGCATCCAACATCAAACGTAACCATCACCTCAATACCTTCATCAAACACTTCTCGCTCTAAAAATATAGGGGAACCATCTAACCCACCTCCATCTAAAATTGGCAAATCACCTTATGCCTCTCTAATCAAACCTATTAAGAATTTTTGAATAATTACCACACCTAGCCTTTCTCACCTATATTTTAAGTTGGATTTAAACGCATCTAGTCCACTAAATAAAACCCCAACCAAACCAACTAAGAAGGTTGAACTAGCTAAAATCCCACCTTAAAATAGAGCTATACCACCTCCTTCCTTCTTATCATCTATCTTAGGACCCCATACTTATACCATCCCACAAGATCATCCTTATACCAAGAAGGTGAACCCTCCCACAACTACCTTTTCCTCATCTAGTAAACCTTCTCCTTTTACTCTACCTATGCCTACCACCACCAACTCATAAAACCCCCCGTCATTCTTAACCAGCCTATCTACTTATACCTTCCCACCTATTACCAAACCTTTACCATCCACCTCTAAACTCTCCACCTCAAAACCAACCATAAACAAACAATCCAAACCAAAACCACCTACTAAAACCATTCCACCACCTACAATTTCTATGATGAAGTTTACTTCTAAGAAGGCTCCCACTCCTAAAATAAAAAACCCAACACCCTCTTCACCTTTGTTTGAATCTTATTCAACAATTATACAAAGGTTGTTATAAAATTCCTCTTTAAGCCTACAACCTATCAAAAAAAATTACCCTTAAAGTCCTAAACCATCTTTCTTCAATGAAAGTTTAATCTAATCATACCATAGGACACTTATACATGATATGGAGAACTACAAGGCTCTCTAAGCACTTGTGCATAACTTATGAGATGAGGATGATCTATTATTAGATGAACATCCCCTAATCCCATTATCAACCCAACCACTTATCCAACACTTACACCTCCACTCTCATTTGATAGTAAGGAGGAACCAAAGCAATCATCTAGCCCAACACTTCCCCTCATCCACACTATCCATATGGTTACCAGATCTAGGGCCCAACAAAAGGATAAGGGAAAGGCTAAAGTGTCAATACCATGGACATACCATTACACCCCTAAACCTTAAAAATAAAATCAAACACCCTCAACTTTACCTTCACCTTCACCAAAACCCAAAAATATACATTTTGGGTGCCTCTCCCTATAACCCTTATGAATCTATCTAGCAAGTAGTGTTAAAATAACTTCACCAAACACCAATGAAGATGAGCCTTTATGAACTAATAAACACCTTACACCATCATAACCAAACATTAATAAAGGCCCTATAATCAATAGAGGTTTAACAAGAAGATCCTCAACCTTTTACATCCTTTATTAGAACCCTTCAATTTTATACCTTTATCACATTCTAAGATTCAAAAATACCTTCTATTCATTATGAAGATCCTGATACTCTCCTCTTCATCACTACATACATAAATCAAAACCACATCAAAAGGGTGATTATTGATCAAGGAGATAGTATTAAAATTATCTCCTCTCATGCTTATGATCAACTCTAATTGCCTAAGAATATCATGTCAAAAATTGCAGCGGTCCTTTTTTCCATGATACTATGGCAACTACCTTGGGGTAGTCATCCTCTACATTCTCTTGGGAAATCACATAATTTCATAACTCTTTTAAATTGTAGAAGGTGAGTTCTAATGCAACGTCTTACTTAAATTCCATTGAATGCATTCCATGAGTTTTGTCCCATATATCTTGCAGAAATGTGTCAATTTTGAAAATGAGAGTTAAATTGTTACCATAAAACTTGACCCTAGTCCCTTCACATCTTGTAACATGACATATTGACCCAATGATGTTCTTATTCCTCCCTCATCCACCTTACCAAAAACCAACAAAAACTCTAACCCTAACATTGATGAAGCTTCAAACAACTCATGTATTCCTTCTTCTCAGATCCTTGTAGAGGACCCCTTGGAGCCCACATTCTAATTTATTTAACTAGGGGAGTATCATATTTTAGTCTTAGATGTTTTCCATACTCCTTAAGAGTATGTAAACCTAAAACATGATCCTATTTATGAACCCAACATCATAACCATCATCCCTTTTGGGACTCCCAACCATCCAACTAACTTAATAAATGGGGGACTTGATCATCCACTTATTACTTCCACCAATACCTCTTTTACCCAACCATTTACCTCTGACTTCTCCTACCTAGATAAATCCAAATTTACCAAATTATACCTTCACAGGTGTGCATGTAAGGGATTTAGTCTAGGCCATTATGAAAATGGACCTCATGAATTACCTTCTATCAAAACCTAAAAACCTTATAAGCTATTTGGCCTTGGGTTCATCTCACCAAAAGAACCCACTGATTCTTTAAAACCCATCTCCACCATTGAGGAAAACACCCCATCCTCACCAACCCAATCTCCTTCAAATTTTGAGGATTTTAAAATAATTACTCCTAGAGTTTTTAGTCAATACTATTATTGTAGGTCCCCTAACTTATCAAAAGGGTGGCCAAACTAAAACCCTTCCTCTTTTTCATCTTGAAATGGTAAAAAAATATTCTCTTAACATTAACACCATCCAACATTAGGATGATGATTCCATTATCACCTACCTTGGTATAGGGGATTCTTCTATCCACAAATCCTTTCCTATTGTGAACCAAACCATGGTGAATGAATACACTATCGATGTTAACTTAGGTACTCGAGATAACCCTCACATTGTAAATATTGGTCAATCCTTAGATTTTGTGGAGCAATAAGATTACCCTTATTTCCTTCATGACCAAATCATATCATTTACTTGTTCATATCAAGATATTCCCATAATTGACCCTTACATATCCCTCCACAACATTGTCAGCCATCCTGATGCTAAGCCTATTTAGTAAAAGCTTCATAGGATGCACCCTCACATCACCCTTCTAGTCCAAGAAGAGATTTAATTTCTCTTGTATTTCGATTTCATCCAACCCATAAAATATCCTAAATGGGTTTCTAACATCATTCCCATCACCAAACCCATAGGGGGACTTTGCAATTGTATTGAATTTTTTGACCTCAACCTCACTTTCTTAAAAGATGACTTCCCTTTGCCTAGCATCAATCAACTTATTGATCTTATAGATGGCCATGAGATGTTATCTCTCATGGATGGTTTCTTTGGATATAATTAAATTTTTATTGCCCCCAAATTTTAACATAAAACTTCATTCACTACCCCATGGGGACACTTTTACTACATGGTCATGCCATTTTGTCTGAAGAATGCTAGAGCAACCTACCAGTGTGCGATGACCTACATCTTTCATGATCTCACCTATATAATTATAGAGGACTATGTATATGACCTCCTTGGTAAATCAAAATATCAAAAGGATCATCTATATATTCTCACAATAATATTCAAATGCCTATTCCATTTCCATGTCAGACTCAACCTCAAGAATGTATTTTTGGGGTCCTATCTGGAAGGCTTCTTGAATTTATCATCTCTCTTTGAGGAATAGAAGTAGACCCTACCAAAGTCAGAGAAATTTTGGAGATGCCACCTCTAAACCACCTTAAGCAATTCCATATCCTGTAAGGGAAGCTCCAATCCATCCATCATTTCATCTCTTAGTTATTGGATAGATGTTAACCTTTTCACCATCTTTTCAAGAAAGATACATATTTTAAATGGACTAAGGACTACCAACAAGCCTTTGATTCAATCAAATAGTACCTTCTTTCTCCACCCATTCTTACCCCACCTAAAGAGGACCAACCCTTCTACCTTTATATTTTTACCACTAACCATTCCCTAGGGGCAATGCTTGCTCTTCGTGATGAACAAAACAAAGAACAAGTTATCTACTACATAAGTCAAACACTTATAGAGTATGAGACTCAGTACACCTATTTTGAGAAACTTTTCCTTGCCTTAGTCTTTGTGGCTTCCAAACTTCATCATTACCTCCTTAATCACAAAACTTTCATCATCACTAATACTGACCCACTCAAGTATATGCACTCTAAACCATACCAAAAATAATGTATGGATAAGTGGCTCTTGCTTTTATCTAAGTTTAACCTTGAGTTCCTCTAGTAGAAGTTGATTAAATGGAAAGTAATTACCAATAAATTTTTTGAATCTCCTCTACCAAAAAACCAACCACTTCCTCTTACATTTATGGATGAATCCATCATGACTCTTTCTCATCAAAACCCCACTTACCAAATGACCATGTTCTTTGATGGCTCAAACTGCCAATGTGGTGGGGGTGTTAGAGTTATTCTCATTCCCTTCAATGGTAATCATCTCCCCCTTTCCTTTAAACTTGACTTTAAGTGCACCAACAATGTGGTTGAGTATGAAGCCCTAGTAATAGGTCTCCAAATTACTCTTCCTTGGGAATTAAGACCATTAGTATCTTTGGTGATTCACAACTTATGGTAAATTAGGTCAATAGATCCTACCAATGTAAGAATGATGTCTTGAGAAAGTAAAAACAACTATTAAATGTACTCTTAACATCATTTAATCATTACCTTATCTAGTCTATTCCATTATCTACCAATTAGTTCATGGATACAATGGCTTCCCTTACTTCCCAAATCCCATTCACACCTATCAATTCTAAATTCTTTATCACCATCCACCAATTTATCACACCCTCTTATATTCATTAAAAACTTCATACCATTTTTAATGTGGAAGCATCTCTATCAAACATATGGTATAAGCAAACCTTCAACTACCTCAACCTTAACATTGTTCCTCCCAACCTCTATACAAATGCCCAAAGAGCCTTTATTCAAAGTACCTCTCATTACACCATATTAGGAGGAATAATTTACAAGCATGGATTCAACAACCTCCTTCTCCATTGTCTACTTAGTCATGAAGCTTACCATGCTATCAAATAAATGCATGGTAGAATCTATGGGGGACAATTTAGTGGTTTAGCTATCACTAAACATATCCTTCACCTTAGCTACTATTAAATCACCCTCAACCAATATTAATTTGACTATGTAAATAAGTGTGTTAAATGTCAACAACATGCTAATTTACATCATACACTAGCCCATAGCCTTCAAGTATCCAAAGATTATTGGCCCTTCTGACAATGGGGACTCAATATCATTGGAGAAATCAATCCTCATTATTCATAATGACACTAATCAATCATCACCACCACTAAGTATTTCACCAAGTGTGTGGAAGCTAATCCTCTCATCTTAACAAAAGATGACAAGATAGTTGACTTCATCAATCATCATATCATCTATCATTTTGATGTTCCCCATAATATCATCACTGATAAAGGTAAATATTTCAAAAAAAAATAATTTAAAGGTCTTTGTGATGTATTTATCATCAAGTTAAGATTTTATTAACCTTACCATCCACAAGAAAATGTATAGGCAAAAGTCTCTAACAAAACCCTCAATAAAATCTTAACCAAAATAGTTAATGCTTAGGTCAGAATTGGAACTTGCACATCCCTTTCATTTTATGGGCATATCACACTAGCATTTGAACCTATATGGGTGCTACCTCTTTCTCTCTAGTCTTTAGAATAGATGCATTTTTTCCTCTTGACATTTAGATTTCTTATTTTCACATATCCTTATAAGACATCATTTTTGAGAGTGACTATTATCAAGAATCTCTAGCATGACTTGAGCTACTTGAAAATAATCACCTCACAGTGCTTAACTATCTTCATGTGTACAAATAAAAAATCAAATGCACCTATAATGAGCACCTAAAAGAACAATAATTAAATATCGAATAACTCATCCTAAAGTAAAATCAATATGTAACCAATTTGGAGAAAATAAAAAGAGGCAAGTATGCTTTCAATTGGCTTGGACCATACATCATAACCTATAAGTATGGATCATGAGCTTACCATTTGTCCTCTCTTGAAGGAAAACTAGAACCCAAGCTTCTCAATTCTTAGCATCTACATCCTTTCTTTTTTTAAACAAGGATCAAACTCACCTTTTGTCTAAATTAAGATCATTCATTGATTTATGATATTTTTACCCTCACACTTACCTATCACTGTCTCTTTAAGGACAACAAATTACAATATAGAACCATGTGATTAACTATCCTAGCTATAACCTAATCATAAATGTGGGTACTATGACTCTACCCATAACATATTTCTAATGGATACTTTTTGTCTCTAATCAATACAAAATCCCATGATCATTATCTCTCAAAACCACCTCTTTCACCTATTATTAACCTTTGGTGCTAAAAGTTTTACCTTCATAAAGGTGAACCTCTAAGCCTATATAGATTTTTCCATGTCTAAACCTAGAATCAAAATAATTTGGGATACCAAAATATCACTTGGTTCACATGTTTTTAACATTACAGACTATCCCCTTGAAGAACAACTACCCAAAAATAAATTGCTTAAAAGATAGATTATTCCTTTGGAGGACAACTACCAAATAAACAAACCCAAACTTAGACCACTCCCTTGAAGGATGAATAAGTCAAATTTGTCAAAAGTAATCATTTGAATCTTCCCACATTAGTTAGATTCAAAAAAATATCAAAACAATAGCAATAACAAAAGACCCTATATCAAAATCAGAATAAGCTATTCCAAGGAAGCTGTGATCAACTTTCATATCTAGCATTAATAGACTTCCCACATTGATTAGTATATACTTTGCATGAAGACATGGACTTGTATAATATGGTTCTTAGGTTTCTTATAGAAGGGGAAAACTAACCCACATAAGGTTACCTTACCTATCACTCATTTCCCCTTCACCTACCACCTACCTCACCTTTATACCCTCTACAAATTAAGGGATTATGAACTTACTTAACATAATGTGATCAAGACACCTTTTTATCAACCAAAGCATGCTAATTCAAAGCATTCAAAAGGCTTATGTTCCTTAAGCCAATATAACTTCATTTTTGTTTTGTCTTTACCAATGAAAAAACATCATGCTTTTTTTCTTATCCTTATCATTGATTCATGTAGATATATGTCTCATGATTCTTATCTCTTTTCTAAAATCTAGTTCATTAATCTAAATTACTTTATGTGATATCAACCACATCAATAAAAATATTGAAACCATCCATAATCATCAATATCATATCCATGAATAAAAGAAAACATCATCCATAATAATCACATGCCTAAGCTATTGAGTCCAAATGTCATAAGCACAAAGCATAAAAACATAAAAACATTTAAACTATGAACCATAAATCACATATATATATCATCATGAACATTATAAACATCATATCCATCATGTCATAAAAATAAATAATAAATGTAATAATGTATAATCTCTCTCTCAAATCATGTACATCTTGTTACATCAACATGCAGGCTAGTATTAAAGTCATATACATATATATCTACCCATCATAACATATCATATCATGCCCTTGGGGAACCACTACCACTATCCCCACCTACACTACCATTTCTATCTGGTGTCAGTCCTCCTAGGATGCATACCTATCCACTCACTAAAGTGACCCACTAAACTAGAGTCACCACAACTACCCCCTGCTAAACTAGCTCTATACTCACCCCATTGAGGCTACACAAGACATTGTGCTATCACTATGGCCTTGTAATACCTTAACTCCTCCATTATGGCCAAGTACCACATCATAGGAATGGTACCTAGTGGTACTAGTGGTGTTGTTTCTACTCCTACCCTATGTCTCAAGGTTCCCTTTCTTGGGTCACCAAGATTATTAAGGTCCTAGCTTGATCTCTCTCACCTATAAGAATGGCAACTTGACCCTATAAATTCACAATCTAGCCCTAAAATTTGGCCACTTATCCTTATAACCCTATAATTTATGCCTATGTAGTAATAAGTTCTACTCTTGCCTATCCATTAAAGCCACCACCCTATACCTATACCTATGGACCCCCACCAACTAGATCCACTTCTATGGCCTATTGGCCTCTATCATCCCACCCAAAATTAAACACTTCATAAAGGGCCTTGTACCATGCTAAATAAAAATCAACAAAACTAACATCATCAACCCTTACTCTAACATGTAGTTCCTTATGATCTAGGACCACTTCTTTTAGCTATGGCTCAAGTAACAAAAACTCAGCATCGTCCCTCTTGTACCTTAATAACAGACCTAAAATCCCCTACATTAGGCCAAACATAGATCCATCTCTATCTCTACAATGACAATGTATGATAGCTATAAAGGGCCCACTTAGGAAAGCCAACATATGGTCTTAAAACAACATCACCCAGAACCAAGCCATCCAATGCATCCTTAAACTAGTCAATATCCCTCACCCCTCCTCTAACTCTTATCAATTCATAATCTCCCCTCCACCATATGAAGCCCACTCTAAAATCCATCCAAGCGTATCCCTCCCATGGTAGCCCTAATGGTCTCAGAGCCCTAATATGTTCATATTCCCAACAATAGAGTATAAACGGCATGTTAATCTTGTACCTCTTGTGATCTCAAAAAGCACAAAGCTCCTTATATAAATGAACTAGAAAAATTGGTGCCCACCCAAACACTATCCTACCAAGAAACATCTTGACCAACCTCTTAATAATAGATAAGGAAACCACCCACTAATTAAATTTAGTAATGCAAAATAGGACATTACCATCATCATCATAGTCATCAAACACCACTCATTTGGATCCCTTTGGTATAATGTCCCATAACCAAAACCACTGATATGCCATATAGTAGGGGTCTAATCCTCATCATATAAGAGCTCTATCTTCTCATCCCTCTCCTCACTCTTAATATGGTAAGTTAACTCCCCTAAACATTCAACCATTTAATCTTATGAACATCCTCTAGTAGGATGTTTATCTCTACTGTTAGCAAGAGGAAGGTGTTCATGGCTAGATCCCATCTCTTGATGAGGGCCACGATCAACATTACATCTCATGACAAGTAATGATAGTATCTCATAGACCTGAGGACAACCTCCCCCATGTGTGTCCAATCATCCTTAGTCATCCCTCCATGGATCTTTGAAAAGATCCTAGGAACTTGATCCCTCATCTGGATCTGATCTTGTGCCTACAAAAAAATCAAAGTTAGCACACACACTTAATTTTCCATTTCCATTACTCATTTCCATTTAATTCATTCAATTTACCTAAATCAACCTCTTTATCAACGTAAACCCACCTAAATCAACCTATTCACATACTACCCTAACCCCCAAAAATTTTAAACACCTACCCTAACCTATCAAACCAACACCTAATATTTTATCAAAAAATACCTTCCCTAAACCTATCAAACCAACACCTAACTCTAACAAATAACCATGTCACCACATCACTCCTACTTGAAAATTTCCCTATCCTAATTGAAACTTGACATTTTAACTACCCCAAACCATTTAAAACATTTTTCCTATATCTTTTGATTAAAACATACCTTCTCCAATCATTTGACTATTGAATGTCAAGTGACCTTTTTCCTTTGATGGTTGACCACTAACGGTCTAGTCTAACCATCGACGATCAAGTTGCACCACCAATGTTCACTATGTGTGACAACTAGTGGAAAACCACCTAACCCTACCTTCTTAAAATCCAATAAAACAACAAAATTCAACAAATCAATCACCTAAGTCAATCATATACCCTACCCCTAACCCAAATACCCTTTCAATTTCAAATTCCATCATCTAATTTTTACAATCCCATACAAAACAAAAATCTAGGTCAAACCCCCAAAACCCTACCAACACAACCACAAACTACCCGAATTCAACTTCAAAACAACCAAATCAACTAAACTAACAATTTTAAAACACCCCTACCTCATTCATTGATCACTATCAAGGATGGAGCCCATATCTAGATGCTTCATTACATCTTAATCCATATTACATCTCAATCCTAGTAGATCACCTTGTTGGTTGAATATTTTGTCTATCAGCATACTGATAAACAAAATATGTCTGATCAAGCAAAGTAGGAAGATTAGTCATCTAAATGTGTAGGTTTACCACATCAGAAGGAGACTGATCTCTCCTCTCATCAAGGGGAGGTTCCTTGTAGGTATGCTATATATATTAACAGAAAATAATACTCAAGGGTAGGAAAAACCATCCATGTCTCTTCCTTCAGAGATGATGCGTGCAAATCAAAGGAAAAACTCAAGGGAAATGACAGATAACACTCCTCTTCTTTCAGAAGTAGTATTCAACAAACCACAAGAATACTCTTAGTAGTAATAGCAAAATGTAGCAAAGGATGAAATAACCAAAAAATCAAGATGCAACACAAAGTCTCCACCTAGATTTCTCAAGAGTAAGATATGAAGGACAATAAGGGCACAAATTTGTCCCAAGGTCATTTACATAGAAATAAAAAGAAAACACACTAAAGGCAATTATAGGGGTGCAAAGTTTCTCCAGACTTGACTCTTCAGGACACCTTCCTAATTGCTATAACTAATTTTGCTTGTTGAATTAAAGGAACATAAGATATATTAAGGAAAAAGACATAAGAACAATTTCCCCAACAATAAAGATATCATAGCACAAAGTCTAAACAATCACTTTCTTTCTTATTCTAATAACAAAATATGATCAACAAACTAAGCTCAAAGTCTTAGAAATGCCTTTCAATTTGGGTAGAGTTTTGTTCTGATTGTCAAAAAGAGATGTATTTACAATAGAAGAGAGTCCCTTATATAGCCTCTTCAAGAAGGACTCAAGAACATTAACACATCATGTTGCATTGAAATCTATTAAGAAGATAGGCTAGAACTTAGGGGAATTTACCCATTTGATTTTATCAATGTAGAGAAACAAGTCACACTATTAAAAGTTTTCAACTTTCAATGTTCACCTGGTAATCTGATCCTACCTTCATCATTCCTCCTTTTTTGGTTAATTGAATAAGGTCCTAGATTTAATTTGTTGTTATGTTCCTTCCTCACTTTCTACTGGTCTTGGCCTTAAAGCATGTGAATGCATTTAGGTCTGTAGATTCAAAGGATCAATGGCTATTTTATGAGCTTTAAAATTAACATTCACACACCCATCATTATGTTTTTAATGGCTAGTTCGTTGTCTTGAATTTGACATCTTCAGGCACATCAGCCCTTGGTCCTTATTTGGATTTTCTATTTGGCACTTTCATAGAAAGAACTTGCCATTTCAAGCCTTAATAAATGATCTACTTTGGGTCAAGAAGAGCCCCTGACAAGGTATCTACCCTTCAGGCGGTCTTCGAATGGCCTTCAGGCTTCTTTATTCTGGTAGGTCGCTAGATTCTTCCTTTGGATTTCTCATTTTATATCTTCTCAAAGGGAAGGTGACCCTTCAGCTTTGGGGAAATGTCCTTCAATTTGGTAGCTGAGAGTCCCCTGTAAGGGCACCTACCCTTTGGGGTCCTTCGACTGCCTTTTCCTTAGATGTCTTTTGCGGGTTTTCCTCAGGCTTTCTCTGTGGACAAATTCCCATGGACAAAAAGTTTGCAAAAAATTCCTGCAAACAAAAAGTCTATGGAAATTTATCACAGACAAAAGGTTTGCAAAAATTGTTCTACCCATTTGCCTTGGTTATTTCTTCAGGCTTTCTACCCGTAGCTTCTTTGAATTCTTTCAGACATTTTGTCTAAAGGAATTCCTTCAAATAAAAGTCTGAAGGAATTATGCCTTAGAATTTTTCAGCTGACTTAAACAGAAATCTGAAAGAATTTACCTTTTGAGGCTTCTTTGAAAATGACCCTTCCAAAGGGTACTTTTTTTGTCTAAGTGCCCTCTGTAAGGGCACTTTGTCCTTTGGGAGGCTCTTTGAACTTTTGCATTTGAACTGCTCCTTTGAACCGTCTGAGTGAACCGCTTGGTTGAACCAAGCTGTTAAACCATTTGATTGAACCAAATGTTGAACCGCTCCATTGAACCAAGTCAATGAACCACTTTGTTGAACCAAGGCAATTAGCCACTTGGTTGAACCAAATGTTGAACCAAGCCGATGAACCAAGCTTTAAACCAAAATGGTTTAAGCCGATGGACTAATTAAATGAACCAAGCCTTTGAACTAAGCAGATGAACTAAGCATTGAACCACTTGATTGAACCTGCCTTTGAACCATTTTTTTGAAACAACCTTTGAACCATTTGTTTGAACCAACCGTTGAACCAATCTTTGGTTCAACGGTTCAAATGAAGCCTTGAACCGACTAACAAACCATTTGATTGAACCAAAGGATGAACCAAAGCATTGAAACAAAGTAGATGAACCACCTGAGTGAAACAAAGTGTTGAACCTTTTAAAATTTGAACTCATTGAACCTTTGAACCAAAGTGGTTCAATGGTCCAACGATTCAAGCCTTCTTTGCTTAGATGCTTGCCGATGGAGATTTTTTATTGAACCAAGGCACTGAACCAATCCCAAAAATGACCAAGTGTTAGGAACTGATTCTTTTGGTTAAACCCACCTATAAAAGCCTTTGAACATGTAAAAATGAACCTGCCTATAGAGTCTATAGAAATCAACCTATAAAGCCCATTAAACTTGGCCTGTAGAGTCTATAGATTTTTTCTTCCTGTTGAGTTCATAGATTCAAGCCTACAAAGTTCATAGATTTAAGTTTGTAGAGTTCATAGATTTTTGAGAAGCTTGAAAAATGAGGAATTTGAATGCCTAGGACAAATTTTAAAAAGGGAAGAGACAATTTTGGTCTGTAAGACCAAAATAGTTCAAATTTTATCCCAAAATTGAGTGATATTTTTTTGGGGGGACAACAACTAGCTCTAATTGGGGAACTTCTATCAATTGAAAAAAGAATTAAAGGGAGTAGAATCTAGAATCTCCAGTTTCTTCATGTGTTCCATTAGGCTATAGAGTCATGCTACCTAGAAATGAAAGGCATCAAAAAAGAAAGTAAACAAAACAAAATAGAATTAAAAACTATATAAATATACATATATACAGATGCAATGATTTGATACTTTAAGAATTGAAGTATTTTAGATGCTGCATCTTGGGAGATAGTGAAAATAGTGCTCTATTCTGATAAACTAGCAAGAAGACATTTTGCCCCTAAAAATGGTGATAGGTGAATGGATTTCTCCACTAGGAAACTAATTTTCTACATCTTCCCCTTGGCTTTTTCTTCTTCTTGTCCCATGGCAGGATGTGGTCTTCAATTTGAAAGCCATAACTCCTTGCTTTCTTGGTGAAGGGTTCCTTTCCCTGATTTTGATTTGCAGTAGCATGGTCCATTACCATATTTGATTATTCTTCTGGTTTAGTCTAGCATATGATTGGATTGTCTACATCAAACTCCTGACAAACTATTAGCTTAGCATCTCCTTTGATGTGAAGGAGTTTGATTTCTTCATCTTGAGAAATCTTCAATTCGAGCAACAGAGATTCACATCTAGCTATGTTGTTGGTGTTGCTGACTTGCAAATTACATGAAGGAAGAATATCTCCTTGGGAAGATATCAACATAATCCCAACTTCATCATTGGTGGAAGAATTGTTGTTATCATTAAAAGTTAATCTCCTATCAGATTTCTCTTCATTAGAGATGGAAGATCCTTCCTTACTTGTACTGCACCCTACCAATTCTCCTGAAGTCTTGTTTGGATCAATTCTTAGATTGTCAGCTATAGGACTTTCATTTGTAGAAACATGAACATCCTCTATGGTAAGGAAATAATTACCCCTACCTAAAGACTCAAACAAAATTTGTGCTACAGGGACTGATGTTTGGGTAACCATGTATTTTACCTCCTTTTTAGGGATCAATCTCTTCATTACGCCTTGAACAGGGATCCTTGCCTCAAACAGGTCTATGCTTAGTTCTCCTCCCACATCCTTACAAAAATTTCATCCAAGCAAAATGCCATAGGATGCTGGGACATCAGCCACCAAGACAGTCATCTTGATTCTCTTGTTTAGAAAGGCTGCCAATGCAAATTGGGCATCTTTAATTTGCCCCAGCAATGGTACTTGCTTGTTCTCCATGGAGAAACATCTCCCAAATGTCTTGGTCAATGTGAGACCTAAAGACTCAGCTATTTTAGTACGCATGACATTGTCAGATGCCTCAGAATCAATGATACAATTGTTGAGCTGATAACCATTTATTAATAGGGAAACATAGAAAGGTTCTATTTTCCCAGGGGTAGCTGAAGGAGTAATGACAAGATTATTTGGAATGGACATGTTCTTTTTGGAATCAAGAATTATTTTCTTAACATTTTGTCTTGTAGGAATGGTTTGGTTCCTAACACATTGGACCAACTTATCCAATTGATCAAGATTGGACTGCAAATATTCAAATTTAGACATTTGTATTTTGGTGTTTTTGACATTATCAATTATGTCAAATGGCTAAATTGGAATAGGAACAGAAGAAAGCATTTCAACCTTTTGGGTTTTAGGAGGGATGGGAGGAGGGCTAGTTTGTGAAATTGAAGTAGAAGGTGAAGGTGAAATTGATGTACTTACATTTTGGGTGATCACCAAATCCTTTGACTAAAAAGGAAGAGGGGTTCCACACTTAGCAATCATAACTACTAGTTGAGGTTGCTCCTCTATCTTCTTTTTATCAGCTTGCTAGACTGATTGGTTTTTGGACTTGGTAAATACTGCATATGATCCATCAATAGCTTCTCCTTTGCTTTTGGGTTCATCCTGATAGTTTAGGAAACCAATGTGGGAGTTGTCAGCTAATTCTTCTTGATCCTCCATGAAGAGATCAATGTCATTTTCTTTCTCAAAATCAGGTTGGAAAGAGAAAGCATGTTCTATTTCCAAATATCCAACTACTGAGTTGGTTGGAGGAGCTTCGAGGGCAAGATTCCCTTGTGGAGGAGGAAGGCAATTCTATTACCCTTGATTCTTGGTAGCATTGCCTGGATATGACTAATTTGGGAATGTCCTTCTTGGCATATCTCTATATGAAGGATCAGAAGATATTCCTTGCACCATTTTCTTTTTCAAGGCTAGCACTTTATTTTTTAGCTTTTACAACATTGGATCAGTGGTGCCTATAGATGCATATTCAGAAGATGATGAAGGTCTATTTCTATTTGGATCTCTTCTTATTTTCCATACTAAGATGAAATCATCTTCTACCTCAGTGGCCAAATGTTGAGCTATAGCAAGATTTATTTGACCAGCACGTCTCAAAAGAAAACTAACTTCAGGCAACTGAGAATTAATCAAGAAGCATTTGAGATTCTCTGCTGTAGGTCAAGCTATTACAGGGATTTTATTTCTCAGTTTGTCAAGATTGGCTATGAAGTCTCTCATAGGCTCATAAGGCTCTTTCTTCATCTGTGTAAGTTGAGCCAGAAGTGCATGTGCATCTTTTTCAAGTTTGAATCTAGATTCAAACTTATCTTTGAGAGTATTCCAATCAGTCACTGATTGAGCCTGTACATGATAAAACCAGTCTGTAGCAGCACCTTGTACTGTCTCTACAAAAATCCTAACTGCTACATCTTCATATGCTGCTCCAATTACTCCACAAGCTATGTTGAAGGCTACAATGTGTTCATCAGGATGAACTTTCCCATCACCATATAATTTGGGGAATTTCTTCCTTAAACTGCATGGAAGCTCATGTAGAGGTGGAGTAAGATTGAGAGGACCAAAAGAATTACCCCAAGGGCCTTGAACTGACATTTTAGGATTATGAAAAGGAGGGATAAAAAACCTTAGAGGAGTAATTATTAGCAAAGATTTATCAATAGCAGAAGTAGATACTTCATCTGGCAATGGAGATCTGACTTTAGTAGGATGAAAGCTCTTAGTTCGTTGGAGACGAGATGGTGAAGGAAATAGATCAAAATCACTTTGCTATACCAACTCAAATATAGGGTCAATAATACCTTTAGCCCTTTGGCTTTGTGTATACCTTGAATCTACCCAATTTTGAAACAAAAATGGAAAAGAATTGACCTTGCTTCAGTTAAAGCTTGAGGCTTTAAACTGTGCGTTCTTTCCTAGTTAGTGTGGAGGAAGATGGTAAGGCTATAAATGGATAATGGGTAAGAAAAGTAACAGAGTCACCAAAATCTATAATGGATAAGGGTTATAATGATAATGGGTAAGACACAAGTGATGTTTCAATCTAAAACTTGAGGTTCCAAATTGCACAGAATTATGTATATCCCCAATGGAGTCACCAAAAACTGTTGGTTGAATATTTTGTCGATCAACATACTGATAAACAAAATAGGTCTGATTAGCCAAAGTAGGAAGATTAGTCATCCAAATCTATAGGTTTACCACATCAGAAGGAGATTGATCTCTCCTCTCATCAAGGGGAGGTTCCCTGTAGGTATGTTATATATATATATATATATATATATATATAAAATAATACTCAAGGGTAGGACAAACCATCCATCTCTCTTCCTTCAAGAAGATGCATGAAAATCAAAGGAAAAACTCAATGGAAATGATAGACAACACTCCTCTTCTTTCAAAAGTACTATTCAGCAAACCACAAGAATACCCCTGGTAGCAATAGTAAAATGTAGCAAAGGATGAAATAACCAAAAAATCAAGATGCAGTACAAAGTCTCCACCTAGATTGATCAAGAGTAAGATACAAAGGACAATGAGGGCACAAAGTCATCCCAAGGTCCTTTACACAGAAATAAAAAGAAAACACACTAAAGGCAATTATGGGGGTGCAAAGTCTCTTCACACTTGACTCTTTAGGACACCTTCCTGACTACTGTCACTAATTTTGCTTGTTGATTTAAAGGAACAAAAGATATATTAAGGAAAAATACATAAGAATAGTTTCCCCAAAAATAAATATATCATAGCACAAATTTTGAAAAATCACTTGATTTCTTATTCCAATAACAAAATATGATCAACAAACTGAGCTCAAAGTCTCAAAAATGCCTTTCAATTTGGGTAGAGTTTCATTCTGATTGTCATAAAGAGATGTATTTACAATAGAAGAGAGTCCCTTATATAGCCTCTTCAAGAAGGACTCAAGAATAGTATCACATCATGTTGCATTAAAATATGTTAAAAAGATAGGCTACAACTTAGGGGCATTTACCCATTTGATTTTATCAATGCAGAGAAACAAGTCACGCTATTGAAAGTTTGTAATTTTCAATGTCCACCTAGTGATCTGATCTTACCTTCATTGCTCCTCCTTTTTTTTGGCTAATTTAATTGGGTCCTAGATTTAATTTGCTATTCTATTCCTTCCTCACTTTCTACTGGTCTTGGCCTTAAAGCCTATGAATGCATTCAGATCTATAGATTCAAAGGATCAATGACTATTTTATGAGCTTTAAAATTGACATTCGCGTGCCCGTCATTATATTTTCAATGGCTAGTTCATTGTCTTGAATTTGACATCTTTGGGCATGTCACCCCTTGGTCCTTATTTAGTTTTTCTATTTGGCACTTTCCCATAAAGAATTTTCCATTTTGGGCCTTAATAAATGATCCACTTTGGGTCAAGAAGAGCCCCCCACAAGGTATCTGCCCTTCGGGTGGTCTTCAAATGGCCTTCGTGCTTCTTTATTCTGGCGGGTCACTAGATTCTTCCTTCAAATTTCCCATTTTATATCTTCTTGAAGGGAAGGTGGCCCTTTAGATTTGGGTAAATGTCCTTCAATTTTACAGTCGAGAGTCCCCCACAAGGGCACCTACCCTTTGGGGTCCTTCGATAGCCTTTTCCTTAGAAGTCTTTCACGGGCTTTCCTTAGGCTTTCTCCACAGACAAATTCTTGTGAACAAAAAGTCTATGGACATTTCCCATGGACAAAAAGTCTGCAAAAAATTCCCATGAACAAAAAGTCCACAGAAATTGTTCTGTCTATTTGCCTTGGTTATTTCTTCGGGCTTTCTGCCCGCAGCTTCTCAGAATTCTTTCAAACTTTTTGTCTAAAGGAATTCCTTTAAACAAAAGTCTGAAGGAATTATGCCTTAGACTTTTTCGGCTAACTTAAACAAAAATTTGAAAGAATTTACCTTTTGAGGCTTCTTTGAAAATGACCCTTCTGAAGGGTGCTTTTGTCATCCAAGAGCCCTCTGCAAGGGCACTTTGTCCTTTGGGAGGCTCTTTGAACTTTTGCATTTCAACTGCTCCTCTAAACCATCTGAGTGAATTGCTTGGTTGAACCATGCTGTTGAACCATTTGATTGAACCAAACATTGAACCACTCCATTGAACCAAGTTGATGAACCGCTCTATTAAACCACTTCATTGAACTAAGGCAATGAACCACTTGGTTGAACCAAGCCGATGAACCAAGCTTTGAACCAAAATGGTTCAAGCCAATGGACCAATTGAATGAACCAAGCCTTCGAACCAAGTGGATGAACTGAGCATTGAACCACTTGATTGAACCCACCTTTGAACCAACCTTTGAACCATTTTTTTGAACCAACCGTTGAACCAAGCTTTGGTTCAATGGTTCAAATAAAGCCTTCAACTGACTGATGAACCATTTGATTGAACCAAAGGATGAACCAAAGCATTGAAACAAAGCAAATGAACCACTTGAGTGAAACAAAGCATTGAACCTTTTGAACTTTGAACTCATGTAACCTTTGAACCAAAGTGGTTCAATGGTTTAACAGTTCAAGCCTTCCTTGCTTAGATGCTTGTTGATGGAGATTTTTGACTGAACCAAGGCACTGAACCAATCCCAAAAATGATCAAGTGTTAGAAATTGATTCTTTTGGTTGAACCTGCCTGTAGAAGCCTTTGAACATGTAGAAATGAACCTACCTACAGAGTCCATAGAAATCAAGTCTATAGAAATCAACTTGTAAATCCTATTGAACTTGGCCTGTAGAGTTTGTAGATTTTCTCTTCCTGCTGAGTCCATAGATTCAAGCCTGTGGAGTATGTAGATTTAAGCCTGTAGAGTTCCTAGATTTTTGAGAAGCTTGAAAAATGAGGAATTTGAATGCCCAAGACAAATTTTGAAAAGGGAAGAGACAATTTTGGTCTGTAGGACCAAAATAGTTCAAATGTTGTCCCAAAAATGAGTGATATTTTTTTGGGGGACAACACACTTTACAACATGCCTCTAACCAATCAACAATCACTAAGTTATAAAAATGTTCAATTAACCCTCTCACACAAAATACCATATCACCAAATCATTAGAATGCATGGAAAGTAAGGAACTCAAGTTACAAAATGTGAAAATAAAATTTCATTTTCACTTTTTATGATCTATGGTTTTAGGGTTTCCCCTTGACTATTGATGGTCAGGGTGACCATCGATGGTCAAGTTTAGGACCCCTGACCATCGACAGTCAGGAAACCCACTTTTCTATTTTGGCACTCACACCTTAGTGCCACTTTTAAAAATGAACTTTCTCCACCAAACCATAACCAACCTTTGGAGAGCACCTATTCTCTATAAACCAACCATGAACCATTAGAGAACACCATCTTTGACCAACCACCTAACCATGTCTACCTTGATGTTGCCCATTTTTTTACCCAATTTTTTGCACACTTTGTGATGACCATGCCTTAGTCCTCTTTGACTGCATCGACCAACCTTTCCATGTTGAATATTTAAATTTACGCCACCTAATATACAACTAGAACATTTTTGTTTTTTAAAGGATAACTTCCTAACTTGGATACCTATGAAAACACCAACCATGTCTAGGAGACTTTGATAGGAATGACTTGATCAACTATGCCTAATATTTTGGCCTGATTACCCCATCACCAATCCTAGAACTAACTTTATTTTTAACAACATTGGCAACCTTAGTATTTTCATGATCTAAGCTATCACTTTTACTCATAATTTATGTGTATGTTTGCATTAAAAATACCCGACCACCCTTGTCACCACCCTCATGACTCATCGTAAACCATTTATCAAACCTTGACTCGATTTTAGTTTCACCTCCTCAACTTTCAATTTGAGGGAGAACACCTCCTCCATTAATCAAGGTAACTAGACCTTTTACCAAGTAATTTTATTTTATTTTTTAGCTTATTAATTCAAATCTTCATAATAAAAAGGGGAAAAATGTAGACACTAGAAAACTATACACAATAGTTCTAGATGTTTAAATGCCTTAGGATACCTTAAAGACCACATAACCCTTCTTGACCCACAAACCAACCCATCAGACATTGAGTCAAGTTAGATACTAAGCTAACTAACTCACTAAATTACTAGCTTAACCTTAACCCAACCCCTTTTAGCTCATCTTGACCCATTTTCCTTTAGACACTAAACTGTCGATAGTTAGCTTGTCTGCCAATGGTTAGGCTAATCATTGATAGTTAGGTCTTCCTCATTCTTACACAAACACCAGATATGCAACCTAACATGATGTAATTAAATATATCTACCTTTCCCATTGTTAATGAACTCCCAAGCATTTAAATCAATAAACCAACCTACTAGGGAACCTTCTATCATTAATCTCTCATTGCCTATAAAAGGAGGGGAGTAGGAGGTGAAATGGATCATCAAAAGCAATCTTACACATAGGTATTCAAGCTTCTAACTAGCTAACAAGTTTTCTTCTAGTAATTATATAATATAAATATATATCTATACCTCTACCAAAATTTATCTTGAGGTAAAGTATCATTACTCTACCAAAATTGTTCCATCTATTAACCATCAACTGTTTAGTCAGCAATAGGTATACTTTTACTTTTATTTTATTATTCTAGTTTTTAACCTCCCATAAAACCTTTTTTGTATCTTTCTTTCTAGCTCATGGACCCTTAAGAAACCCTTACTTGATCACTAATCCATTCTGCATCTCTTTTCTGAGTACCTCTAGAATTTCATAGGCAACCACCAACGGTTAACACAACTACCAATGGTCACCTCCAACCAATGATGGTTACCCAACCATTGATGCTTAGCTTACCTATTTATGGTCACCTTGACCATTGATGGTAACTATGGTAAGAAATAATAGCAAGTTATTTCTAACCCCTTACTCCCAACCAGATCTAGCTTACTGTGTTCCTACATATTCATAAACCCTTACCTAATTTTTTGAACCTAACTTGATCCATTTTAGCATTAGTATTAACCCATTTTTTCTATATTTAGTAATTTTCTCTATCAACCATTTATTTATTCTTATATTTTAGTTTATTTCTATTACTTGATGCAAGTATCTTACTTTGATCTCTTTCAACTTAATTGTTATCAAAGAGTGGATTGATAGCCTCCTAGCAAGTTCACACTTCTTAGATCTAGCTCATGCTAGGTAATCCACTTAACTATCTTTCTAACAACCCCTTTTGTTAATGCTTTCTTATCTATCAGTCATCCTTCCAAGTCAAAGAGGAACTCTCCATACTCATCTAGATTAGGTGTGCATCAACAACTAGTTTCTTCTACCATACCCTTATTACTAGTTTCTTATCTTCTTCCAAAATTAAGAAATGAACAAAAATTAAGAAAAATAGTTGTAGCTAATAAGTTTTGCCTAAATTATGAAACCCATAAAAAATGAGTGATTTATTTAGATGGTACACCTTCTAAGACAATAGGGTTGATAACAAAATTCAAGGTTTTTTTGCATGATTGTCTTAGTTTCCCTATCCTCTAAGACATTATTGTGGTGGACTTGCCTGCTCATTTTAAAATCTACCTTTTAAGGGATTTTATAACCAATATAGGTGGATACCTCTTAGATAACTAGTCCTTCTTGGCCTTTATGACAAGATATGGAACCAATGTGACCATAAGAACTCAACCACTTGTAAGGTTTCACATTGATCCCTAAGTTGAAGCAAAATCTAACTTGAACTATGTTATCAATGAAAAGGAGGAGTCTAATGTGGATTAAGGTGTTTCTAAAATTGAAGTATAGCTGAATTTTTTCTAGATGAGTATGGTGCAGATGCTTATGAGCATGATACTTATGCATACTTTGATAAAACTAACCTTGACACCTGTATCATCCATAAAGAACCATTTAAGGGAGATGAAGTAAGTGTTGAACATTCTTTCTCATAAGTTGCTGAGAGTAACTACTTGATCCATGTATATGATGATGATAGATTAAAGTGCTTGATGGATCATTATAGTGAGAAGAATGATTTATTTCTACTTGCAATTGATGAAGCTACCCTTGGTGATGACATTCATGAGGAAGAGGAAGATGACTTGTGGAAAAGTTTCAATGTCATATGTCAAGAGTTTGAATTGTTGGGTAAGATACCTTCTCCTCTAAATAATTGCATATTTTATTTCAAGCTTGTTGATGAAACTAATGAATAGGTAGATGAGTGTTTTTCCAAGCTTGAAAATTAGTGTAATGCTATGAAGGAATATGAACATAAATCTATTGTCCAAGAGTCTTTAGTTAAATAAGAATCTCATGAATCTAAAGCAAATTTTGTTGTGTTTAGAGAAAATTCAAAAGTGTAGCTTGATGTTGAGTCATTTATAGATTTGGTGGAACATGATGTAGATAGACTTGATGAATCCATCTATCAAACATATTTTGTCCTAGAAAAAAACAAAGGTGAGGTAGTTGTCATACCTTCTAGTCGACAGTTTGAAAAGTGCATATTAGATATGACAAAGATCAAAAATATTTTAGCTCCAATTAGGATCTTAGAGAGAAAGAAATATCATTCATAAATATTCCAAATAGTCCACTTTTATACATGAGGAGATCTAAATATGGTAATCTTCTTGACCATATACACATTCAAGTGGTTAATGATGAGCATACTTCACATGCTAGATTGCCTTAATGGAGTGATAAAGATAAAAGAGGAACCATACTTGACCTTATTTAAATTATGGTAGGATGTTTTTCACCTCAAGAGTGAGGTTTTTTAAATAGTATATTATGTGTGTGTGTCTTTCTTTTAGTTGTGTTGTGTTTCATAAGGGTTCTAGTTGAACACATGTTTATTTACTTAGTGTGTCTTATTTTATGTGTCCTTTATTTATTCTTTAGTATGGTGTCAAATTAAAATTGCGTGTCAAATTTTTGGATAGGTTAATCCATGGCCAAATGGATAGGATTAGGCTACCGGTGTTGGCATAGCAAACACACCACCCTTGAGAAATTGATAAGAAAGTTGACTATTTTGGCCAAAAGTCAAAATAGTTCAAACCCCTATAGTCCAAATATTTTATATGGGAATATTAGAATTTTATAGGGTGTGAAATGTATAATTTTATGTTATTTAATATTTTATTATCTTTTTCATAGTCCAATTTAGTCCTTGTGTCATTTTATGTCATTTAAGGGTCATATTTGGGCCATTTATGAAGCTGGTATAGTTTTACTTGATAGACAAGTTTTATAAAATATATTCAAACATAAAATATGACACATTTATTTTTATTAATTTTATTCATAACTATAAATTTTACATTCCCAATTATAAATTATAGGTTCCTAACTGAAAATCAAGAAAATAAGTGAAAAAGAGGAGTTTTGGTAGTTGTACGACCTATAGAGAAGAGTGGCATATGGGAAAAACACATGGAATGGATATTCAACTTACATAAATTAATTTACATTATTTGTGTTATTTATAAGCATAAAAATTGAAGAAAACTATTTTTCTCCTCTATCTCCCTAATAGACATACAAAACTAGTCAATAGGTCTTTTAATAGTATGACCAATAGGAGAGGTTTAAGGTCAATTGCTCTTGGTGGTGGATAGTAAACTTGATCTAATTAAAATTCATGGTATGATTTTTTATAATTATTACTTGTGATTTATGAACCATTCTTAAGAAGTTGAATATTTCATTTTACTTGTTAATACCCACACCCTATAGGTTTTGATTTTGTTTGAGCTAGTCTATACAATCTAGTTAGTAAAATTAATTCCAAGGGATGTGGAATTCCTTATCTCATGTTTTCCATCTTTGGTTTCATGTTTGGTGGTGACTTTATGAGTTAAAAATATTAGGTTGTAATATGAGGACACCATTGTCTAGTTACAAGCATGTTCCACCAATTGTAGAGGTCTTAGTTCTTGTAGTGGTTTTAGATGAGAGTGATATGATATTTTTCATGTATATAATGTATTTATTATCCCCTCTCCTTTGAATCTCAATCTCACAAGATAGAATCATAAATGTTATAGTCAAGAATGTGATACATAGTCCTTGTAAGTATCATTTATAGTCATGGTGTGCGAAGATCCGAGCATGGTCATGGAGGTGCAATGAGAAATATCAATATTTTGGAAATATTTTTGGATCACGAACAAACAATATAAACCCTTCAAATGATATGTGATTGACTATGACAAATAGTTCATCTCTACACACAGTCCTACACCATTGATATGCACCTACATGTGACTTAGACGAAAATGATCATGTGGAAATGAAGGAATTATAAATGGTTTAAACACATTTATGGGGGAAGGATCCATTTGGAAACCTTGATAAGGTATAATAATGGTTACAATACCATACATTATGCATACTACACATATTCATAGCCACTACCCTGCATACTAAAATGTCCACCTATAGGTGCCCTCCCATAGAAAATTGAAAAGCATTGCATAAAGTATGAACATGATTGAAGATCTTCCTTAAGGTCTTGATAAGTTTTAGAAAGAATGGAAATCATGATTGAGGTCATTGAGAGGAAGGCAGGCTTGAGAAGCCATGTTCAAGTTGAAGAATTGAAATTTAGGGATAAGTTTCCCTAAAAACCCCAAAAATATATCCATGTCCACTTTTGATGTGGCTATATAATAATGTGACATAGATCCTTGATTAAGTTAAATGCATCCATCTTGTATCCTTCATGAAGGGGTATCATATTGAAAAATAAAAGTGGGGTTTTGGTCCCAAAATTGATGTAAATAAAGCTCCCAAGTCATGTATTTGTTCACTGTACTTTGCCAGTGTTTTCTATAGGATAGTAAACTCTCAAGTGGCTTACAATCCAAAATTGCAATATAGAAGCATGCATCCAAGTTAAGTGGTCTTATTGAGTTTAGAGGTATACTAATGTTTCAAAGGACATAATTAGGAATGAAATTATAAGGTTATGACCTACATCACCACCTACATGTGTGCTTTGGCCTCAATAAGGGGTACCCATAATTGACTGTAGACTCATAAAAGTCCATGGTGTGAACTTAGACATGGAAACATGTAGACATAAGAAATTACAATTTTGGAGTGCCTAAAAATACTAAAAGATATAACCTAAACCATGTAATATAGGTTTTAAATTATTAAAAGTGCATCTATAAGACCCATGTTCTCTAAGGGAGACCATCTATGACATGACCATAGATGATAGTGCACTAGAGGTATGACTCTCTCGATATTAGTATGACATATGAATGATGTCAAAAAACTTATTTAATTTGAAGTGGAAAAGGAATTAAATATTTTAAGGTAGTGAAAAAGGGTCTAAATTGTGAAGCTCACCTATAGGCAAGTTCCTATCTAAGGAAAAACATAGTCATAGTCAACCTGCAGTCTTGTATAACCTAGTACAATGTATACAATGAAGGGTTATGAAAATTTTTGAGTGATAAAAGGTGTTATAACACCTAAATAATGATGATATATACTTCATTAGACTCCCATATCATGTAAATAAGGTAAAGAGGGGTTATATCATAATAAACTATAGTCCAAACACAAAATCCAACATAGTCATCATGCTATAAGTTGAACTTGGGTTTTATGAGATTTGGAGGGGTAATTGATGTGATAAAGTAATGAAAATAGGTACATAACATATCCATAACTTGGATAATCCCCTCATACACTCCTTTTGTTTGGTATATTAGGGGATATGACCTTTGTTCTATCTCATATAGAGGGCACTCCCAAAAAGGTCTAACCTACAGGTTTAGCAAACAAAAGGCAAGGAAATGAGTTAGAATCCTATGGAAAAATTTTAAGATGTTGATAACCAAGTTAAAAATAGAGGAACATGTATAAATCCTCATAGGTACTATAATTCCAATCTGATGGCCTAAACCCATATGGGTGTAGTCAAAGTCCACTAAGCCTAGTCTAGGCCTAATGCCTAAAAGGGGGACCCTTTCCATGTATAACACTAATAAGAGTTAAAAAGAATTGAAACATGTGCATATGGATATATGAGGTGTTTTATAACCTTCCATTTTTACGTAAAGTCATATATAAGACATTTTATTGGCTCAAGAGAATAATAGGGTATGCAAAATATGAAGGAGAACTCAAGAGTCTACCTTGGGAATATCACAAAAAAATGGATGTTTATTATGGGAGTTCAAGGAGATATATGTTAGATAGTGTTTTTGACTTGAATTTTGAGGAATTTGTTTGAGGATTTGATGTTAGACCTTTATGAACAATCCTTAGAGTTCAAAACTGCTCTAAACCCTCCAAAACCCTTGGTAATGACCTAATGGGAAAGATGAAGAAGGAAAGGAATATAAGAGGGATATTTTTATTATAAAATGACTTTAGAACTAATGATTAATCCTCAAGGATCCTTCCCAACATAATGAGTTGTACTCTACTTGTATGGTGTAAAATGGCTTTTCTTGACATTTTTGTGTTTTGTAGGTATGAAAGGGTTATAAAAGATTAAAATCACTTTGGGAGTTAGTATGGGGCCTAATATAACCTCTCATACTCATTTATTGATTCAAAAAATATCAAAAGTGCCTCTTCAAACACCTTCATTTCAGCCAATCCAAACTGACATAATGAACAAGGAGTGATCACCAAGTGAGAAGATGGAAAATCCTATTGGGAAGCCTTTTATTGTCTAATTGAAGGATATAATAGCATGAGGGTTATTTAAAGGTGTCACATCACCTTATTTATGGATTGTATTGGAAAATTGAATACCTATTTGGTGTCATATGTGAAGGGTGAGTGAAAAGAGGGTGATTATGACTACAGGTAGTGATAAATCATGTCCATAAGAATGTCAGTGATTAGGGACAAAGCCAATGCATTTTTATAACCCCCCCTTCATAGTGGAATCATATAATCTATCGTTATTCTTATATGGAGTGATAAAATAAGGCCAAATGATGAAGGTAATTTTCAAGGAGCAAGTTGAAGAGTCATATACTAAATTTGAGGAGTTTCCTACATTTGAGAAACATTTGTTCAATTAGACCTTGCATGGTCTATTCCATATTAATTTTCATTAACATGTAACTCACTCTTTCAACTTGAAAAGTGGTTTAGTGGCTCTTAGACTTAATTATCTTCTCTCCTCTCTCAAATTCTATAATTGACTTAATTATCTTCTCTCCTCTCTCAAATTCTATAATTACTAGCCATTTTAAGTCTTGTAGACTAATTCCACACCATGCATGGTGAGTCCCTACTAGTTTTATGTTGTAATTTTCCTTTGAAAAATTAATATAATCTAGTGTGAGTTCATATATGATCTTGTAAAAGTGTTTGAATAAATGTATAGTGAATAGTTAGGAGATATCCATATATCCTTGCCTTCTCTCAATCCTTCCATGTTTGATGCAAGTTGTTCCACTCTAGTAGGTCATATGAAGTGTTATCAAGTGTATGGATCCATTTTCAAGTGTACAATGAGACTTAGTGTCTACAAATAATCTATGGTTTACTTACCCTTGATATCCCTTATGCATATCACCTTCATATTGAAATACTAATGTTAGAGCATGATAGGACTTTGAAGTTAGTGTTATAAGTCTTGTTTCTTAGTGGAAAAACTATGATGGTCTTGTGGAAATAATTTTGGTGTATCACCCCCATATAGTAGATTTATTTCATGCATAATTCTATCCATTTTCCTGAAAGAAAGTGGTTAGTCTAGGTGATAAGCATTTAAAGTTAAATTCAAGGAGTTATCCCTTAAACCTAGGGGTCTACTTATACTATAGGTAAACCCACATACCTAGAAGTATTCCTTTGTTGCCCAAATATAGAGGAGTCTTAAACAACCTCCTCTAAGGTGAAAGATTTGGCGACAACATGGTCAAGGGAAAGTAAAAGTTAGAGAAGATAAGAAATGATAGGCCAGACTTCAATCAAGTCTTATTTTGGTTTGAAACATCTTGAAACTCCCTCCATGAAATTTTATTCACTATCAGCCTCTTTAGGATTTTGTATACGCCAACTAAGGCTAAAAATATTATTTTTGGCATAATTTTAATTCTAGGTAATGAAATGATTTTAAAATTTTAAAATAGACATAATTTTATATACCCTAAAGTGTTTTATAGGTTTTGAAGTGGCACTATATTACCTTATATAGTCTCTAGTATTGTGGGCTTGTTTGAGGCCTAAATATGCCTAATTCAAAAAAATGGGGGTTTATAAAGTGGTTCTATTCTAATATTTAGAACATGAAATTTGGGGTGAAGATATAAAGAGATATTGGGTACTCAAATGTATTTTATTTTTCTTATAAGTTATAAAAATTTCTCAAACCATAGAGTTTTGCACTAAAACAGGGATATGAGGAATATGCATGCCTAAAGAGAAAATATGAGAATGATGAATGAAATTAAAAAATGAACGTGTAAAAATGATTGTATTAGGGCCTTAAATAGGTTTTAAATTCAATTCAATCATTTATATTCCAATAGTGTGACTTGTCAATTCATAATGACTCTTAATGCGCAGTTTCAAGCAAGATAAATGAGTCACTACAAAAAATAAGTAACTCCTACACCACCTTGAGATGAATATAATTAAACAAAGTTCACACATGTTTAATATGGATTTCAAGACTATTTATTGACATTACTTACTTATTTTAACTTTCCTCTTTATGATGTAAAACTTGTCATTGGCTTCTCCAACGCCTCTCTCCTCTCTCCTTCTCATTTTCTTCTATACATATGCTTGATTTTGGTGTATCCATACCATTTCATATGAATATTGATCAATAAGATGACTAGTTTTAACTTATCTTATGGTTGTATGAAGTGTATTACTATATGGTTGACATGATCAAACATTTATTAAGTTCATCTCGGTTATTGTCTTATTCCCTTTGCCTTCACGTAGTTTGACTCATTATTGAAGGTTGTGAAGAGTGTCATCATGGGTTTCATGGAGTTAGAAGTGGAAAATATCTCCCCTTCCAGTCTCACTTAACCTTAAATATTTGTAAATCATTGATGTGATAGGGTATTTCTATGAGAAGTGTATGTTTCTTGCAGACTTATACATCTTAGTGCATAGGCAAATCAGTGGTAAGGGTCTTAACATTTGGTGCATCACCTCGCTTTCATTTTATAGTTTTATTTTACCCTTTTCCTTTGCAAGTAATATATTATTTTGTAGTTCTTAAGTGATGTGCCAAGGGAGTTATCCATATCTAGAGGTTCAATCCACTCTTTGGGTCACCCACAACCTAGGATTATTATCATGCTATCACTACTATGGAGGCTTAAATAACCTCCTCAAGGGTTCAAATTTTGATGATAAAGTTTTTAATACTCCTAGTGGGACAAGAAAATTCATCTATTAAAGGTTTATTTATGTTACTCTTTAATGCACCAACCTTTATAGGCATGAACACAATCACCAATAGCAAATCCAAATTCATTCAAATAGTTTTAGTAGCCTAGGTATTATTTTAACCAAGTGATCTTTCTATTTTTCATTTCTCATGAGGTTTCATGGCTAATTTTGGAGTGGATTTATATTTTAATCAAGTTGGTGAGTCATATCAAGCCTATGTTGATCCTTACCAATAGTATGTTAATCTTTACCAATAGTATTTGATCCTTATCGGTAGCATAATGAGTCATATCAGTTACATGTTGAGCCATACCAACCTTTCTATCAAGAGTACTATTCTTATTACCTTCCTCAATAATCTTACCAAGCTTCTCATCAGTCCTATATGTCACCTCCTACCCCAATTCAACCTATTTATTAAGTTATTCATTCTTATAATAAGCTTTGTAAATACCATGATTCCTTTAGTCAATATAGATACATTTCTACTTAGTATATTTCAAGCTTCAAACAAAATATTGTTGGATATGAAAGGCATGTGATAAAGATTGATAAACAAAGGTAGTATGGGATAATTGTCACTATTAATCTCATTCAAAATATGAGGGAGTAATTGAAACTAGTTAAGAGTAAGTGGTAACCAATTGAGAGATATAACTAACAAAGAATCACTAGTGACATGCTAGAAATAAGAAGCTTAATTTAGTACATAGAGGACAAGTTAGTGATTCATGAGAGCAAGCAAGTTTAGTATCATCAACCTCTTGTGCCTTCTCCTACTAAAAATTATCTCTCCTTTTTTCCACCCATTCTCCCTAAAAAATTGAGTCAAGTGAATTTTAAATCCTCCAAAGTCCTTCACACACTCCTCAAGCCTTACCATTATGTAGGTCAATCCAAGAGAGCATCCAAAATTGAATCATAATTAGAGTTTTTGGTTTATATTTAGAGAGAAAATAATGAGGTTATATTGGCACAAAAATCTCTTCACATTCCTTAAGATACCCCCCAAAATATCCTTTAAGATTCTAAGTTGGAATCAAGTGGTGGATTCATAGGATAAAATTTTTGGAAAAAGCCTAGATTTGGGAATTGAAACCAAAGAGGAAGCTTTGCCTATTCAAGCCCCACCCATCCCTCCTTAATAACATAAAACCTTCCCATCATGGAAGAAAATTAAATAAATAACCTAAATTAATAAAGAGGTCTTTATTGAGAAGGTTTAAGAACTTAAAACATTCCCATCATGGAGAGGAGATCAATTCAAGAAAGCATTCAAATGAAGAAAGAAGTCCTTTTTGAAAAGGTTAAAGACAAAATAATATCAATTTTGGAGGGATTTATTGATCAATGAAAGGAGAATAATGATAATCTCATTGATATCAAGATCCCAAAGCTTGTTTGTACATTTGAACAACCCATCCTTAAATAACATCTTCTATAGGAGAAAAATGAAGAAGGCCAAGTTGTAGCTATAAGTGAGCCTTAGAAAGGAAATGAAGAATACACTTAAAGTGAACATGAGGAAGAAATAATCATTAGAACTCCCCTTTGTGAAGAAAATAAAAATTCAGTCTTTGGTGATTAAGGAAGAAGCTATATTCATCATGTGGTAGTAGAATTTTAAGGAAATAATACTCTTAAAGGTGAAAAAAGCTCAATTAAAATAGTTGTAGTTGCCCAACGAACTAGTGACCTTAATGAGATCATGTATGATCAAGAATAGTAATTATTAGATCATTTTGATGAATTGGATCAGCTAGATGTAATAGAGATGCATTTAGATATCTTCCAAAAAAATTTAGGTGCCCAAGAAGAGGTAAAATCTTGTTTTGAACTCTCTCCTTTGACCAAAAATGCCAGCTTAATTTTTTGTTGCAAAGAAGAATTGGTTGAATTAGAATTAGAGTAATTAAAAGGGAACATTTTCATGGAGAGTCTCCATGAAAAGGTTGAAGATGGTATTGAGGTAAAATATCTTCTAATTGAGAAAGATGAGGTCTTGAGTAGGCTTTAAATGGACTATAATGAGCATAATCCCATCACCTTTGAAGAGAAAATCCAAGTTGAAAAAATGATTGATGACCTTCAAAACAACCACCATGAATCTCATGTTCACATGACAATAATTATAAAGGTGATGGAGATAGGTCTTCAAGGTAACAATCATATGCAAGATTCCTTCTCAAGTCAACATGAAGAGTTTCACAATGACATGTGGTAGAAGTATTTGATATTTTTTAATGAGTTTAAGAATCTTCAAGGGCCTATATTTATTGTTGGGAAAGTTGAATATGCTTATGAATTTGATCTCCTCTTTGTAGAATAATGTGAGAACCCCTAAGAGGCTATTGAATACAAAACACACCATTTCATGGAACCACTAGAAACCAAAGTTGATGTGGCCCCTATGATCCAAGATTTGATCATATTTGTGGTGAATTCAAACATGAAGGAGAAAAATGAGATGAGTCTTGAGTCATATGATGAGTATGTATTCATTAGAAACATGTTTATTGCTAATAAACCATTTGTTATTATGACAAAGGAGTTGTCAAACAAGAGGTATACTTCCCCAAACATCATGTCAAATGGGAAACTTTTTCTACATCATTGCTCATCTCATGGAGGAATAATTTTTAGAAAATTTCCTTTTGATCCAGGAGGAAGATGTCTTAAGGTTTGTTGTTTTTAGTATTGTTTCTTGTGTTTTGTTTTTCCTAAGTTATTTATAGTACAAGTGTGTGTGTCTTTATTTAGTGTGTTTTTGTTTTGTTTTGATGTGTGTCTTGGAGGTATATCAGTTATCTTAGTTTTTTTAAGGCATTTTCAATTAGGACTAAGGTCTAATCAGTTCTAAAGTTGAGTAATGTGTGACTCCATAGCCTAATGGATGGACTAGGCAACTAGTTTATGTTCTATATGAATCATGAAATCCCAAGAGATCACTAAATATGTTATCAAAATTTGGCTACCATAGGTGAGTATAATTTAAAACTCATTATTTAGTCCATGTTTAACTTTATATATAACCATGAAGGTGTTTGTCTTGTTCATATTTTATCTTGTCATGGTAAGGTGTGGTTTGGTTCCTAATGGTGATCTAGGTCTCCTAGGGTGACATAGCTAAATTTTAAGTCAAAATATTCAAGTGATTGTCCAATGGTTATAATTTGTTCCTTATGCATGTTTATCAAATGTTAAGTTAACTTAGCATATTTTAAGGTATTTTGCAAATATTAAGGATCTCATGTTTTAGGATTGATTTAGTGAGATTCTATTTATAACACTTATAACCAATGTCTAAAATTCATAATTCAAAATAGTAAGACATAATTAAAAGAATAATCATGTGAATGAGGTCATCAAAGGTGATACACGTATTCAAGTTGAATTATAAAGAGATAGCTCTTCAAGTCATCCTCTTGATTGGTTCAAAGCAATACAATATGGTGGGTCAATCTAACAACCAAATGAGTATATTATATGTGAATTCACATGTAAAAGGATCTTGAAATGTTTTTTTCAATGTAATATGGTAGTTTTAATTTAGAAATGAAAGTGATAGACCTAATGTACTTGTGTAATTCATGACAATCACTTGCAGCTAATAAAAAGTGTCTCTTATGAGTTTTCAAGACAAAAGGGCCTATTTTAAAGTTTTTATACAAGAATTATATTGTTATATAACTCATTAGGATCAAGCCAATCTTACTCAAATATTTGAATAAGAATACAGGGTAGACAATGGTGCATCTTTCCTATCAAGAAAGTTGACAAGCTCAAAAGCGTAATTATTGTCTTTGGTTCAAGCATGTGGAAATGAATCAGAACAAATTATTTTATGGATTAATGGGGACCCTAATTCACTTAAAAATTATGAAAATATTTATATTTTTTGGAGGCCATGCTCTATGAATAATTGCTAAGACTATAAACCTCTCGAAAATGATAATAAATCCTATGAGCTTAGCTTTTACTTTGTAAACACATTTATAAATTTGATGGGAGCATGGAATGATGATGAGATTTATCTAAAGAGGTCTAAGGGTATATAAATAATCAAATACAATCTGTGAGTCATGCATATACTCATTTTGATAATGAAAAGACACTTTTTCATTGAGTTGCAGACCTTTTCAAGGTGATGTTAGACAATCAATGTTTGAGAAAGTTGAAGTAGTCTCAATCATAAATAAGGATGGTAGTGAAAAAATTATATTCCTAAAGCTCTAGATCTCTTCAAGAGGTTAATAGGGTTACAATGGTATAAAGGTCTAAACATGCATAACAAGGTGGATGGTACACCTACATACATGATTAAAAATATAGTGGTGAGCATGAAATGGAAGCTTGAGCCTCATGAAACCAATGAATAAATTAGTTTATTGTGATTTTAAATGACCTATAATAGTATTATAAATTAATTAATATTTTTTCAAACATGGGATACAATCATACACCTATATTTTTACCTTATAGGTTTGCAAGTCTATAGTGAGAAAGTCTTGGTGACTATGTACTCCTTTCACTGTAAATACCTTTAAACATGTAAAATGATATATTATTTAATATCAATGAAATTTTAGTCCATCAATGGTAGGAATACCAAATTAAAAATCAATTTTTAGTGGGCTAGGAACCTAAGACACAAACCTATAGGTTTGTATGAAGAAAGAGAAGAAAAGATGAAAATCTTACATGAATACAATATTTCAAGATCAAGTGAAGTGTGAGAATCATGGGTAATAGTTGAGGATATTGATATAGGTTAAAAATATGAGAAATAAACTAGGGAAGAGATGTTCTCAAGCTTAACCTAGCAATAAATACCGAATGTAGTTTTACAACCCTATCATAAGTAAATGAAAATAATACACTTTCTTATGCTGAATTAAGATAGTGAGACATGTTAGAGGGATAAAGGAAGTATACATAAGGTTATTTAAGTTTAATGAAGGTATTTACAATTCAAAAGTGAATAAAAGTTTCAAGAAGCCTAATCAGGCTTAAAAACTCACTCAAGCACCTATAGTTGCCTAAAAACTTGAAGAAACATGCAATTTTCAAATCAGTTTATAGGTGTGGACTTTTATGAGATGATATACAGTTATGTATAGAATTTAAAAATAAATAATAATTAAATATAAAAAAATTTAATCACTAACAAGCCTTAGACTCAAACAAGACTTACAAACCTACCAATACCTCTCTTTTATAGGACTATTTGTCAAGAATTCAAGAAATTATGTTATGTTTCCATTAGATTTGAGTTTTGGATTGATAGAGGATGTTTATGGATGCCATAATAGACCATGTGGATAGTTTTATATGATAAAATAAGGATTTAAAATGATATAGTACACCTATAACCCTACCATAGTCCTAAAACATGCACAATGTTATGGAAATTTACTGTTTAGAGAGATTTTGAGCTTGTTCAAGGGAAAATAGCACTTGGAGGAGCTGATGAATGTTGGAAAATACCAAGATAAATTTTAATTTTATTTTTAAATGTCCTAAAAATCCCTCCATGAGATTTTCTTCACTCTTAGCCTCCTCAAGCCTATGTGTAGGCCAACTAGGGCTAACAATCTTGTTTTTGGCCTAATTTGAGTTCTATCCCATGAAGCAACCTACAATTTTTCCAAAAGATACAATTTTATATACCATAAAATATTTATTATGATTTAGAGTGGTAATAGATGGCCTTGTATAGTTTCAATGCACGTGGGCTTGTTTTAGGCCTAATTGGGAAAAATGGGGGTTTAGAAAGTGGGTCTACCCTGAGACTTAGATCATGGAATTTGGGGTGAAGATATAAGAGGGTAATGGGTAATAAAATGTGCTTTAATTTTTCATATAAGTTATATATATTTGTCTCAAACCAAGGAAATTTGCACTAAAACATGGCTGTAAGGAATAAGCCTACCTAGAGAGAAAATACGAGAATGATGAATGAAATTATAGAATGAAGCTATTAAAATGATTGGATTATGGTATTAAATATATTTTAAATTCAATTCAATAAGTTAGACTCTAGGAATGTGACTTTCCAATCCATAATGACTCCTAATGGGCAGTTTCTAGAAAGATGGATGAAACACTAAGGCAAATAAGTAACTCCTATATCACCTTGAGAGGAATATCATTAAACCAAGTGCACACATGTTAAAGATGGATTTGATGACTATTTATTTACATGATTTTTTTTTTGTAACTTGATTATTCATAATGTGACACTTGTCATGGGCATCTCCAATGCCTCTCTACTCTCTCCTTCTTATTCTCTTCTATATATATGTCAGATTTTGGCATTGAAAGGATCCTTCCACTATGGGTATGGCATATCACTACTCTTTTGTATTCTTATTGATCAGTAATATGAAAATTTTTACCTCCTATTATGGTTTCATTTAATTTATGCCTTGGATGGTTGATATGATCAAGCATAGATTAAGTTCATCTTGGTTGTTGTCTCATTCTCTTTGAATTCACATAGTTTGACTCATTTCTTTAGGTTGTGAAGATTGTGATTAGGGGTTTCATAGAGTTATAAGTGGAAAACATCTTACTTTATATTCTCACTTGATCTTACATCTTTATAAATCATTCATGTGATAGGGTCTTTCTATGGGAAATGTATGTTTCTTGCATCCTTATAGGTCTTAGTGCACATGCAAATTAGTGGTAGTGGTATTAAATTTTGTGCATCACCTTCCTTTAAGTTTATAGTTTTATCTTACCCTTTTACTTTAAAATTAATGGATTAGTTTATAGTTCTTAAGTAATGCATCAAGGGAGCTATCCCTATATAGAGGTTTAATCCACTCTTTAGGTCACCCACAACCTAAGATTATTCCCATGATATCACCTAAGTTTGGCATCTTGAATAACCTCATCAAGGGTGTAAATTTTTATGATAAAAGTAGCTAGCAATTTAAAAAATAATAATAATTAAAGAATAAGGTTGAATAACTGGTGCAACCTATGAATCTGATGGTAGAAAATCCCAAATAATAGTTGATTCTCGATGCCTCACAAACCTTTAGCACATTTCAAGGATCAAGATAGACAATAGAAGGCACATAAGAAGAGGCATTATATGAAAAATATTATTTAATTACCCAATGTTTATGGGACATGCAAGATACACCCCTATGATGAACAACCTTCACACTCTTAATAGTATAGATTCAATACTAGTCAACCCTAACCACAAATAATTAAACATCTCTCTCTTTGAATATGAAAATATTAGAAGTGTCACTTGATATGAATCAAATTTACCAATAAAAATAGTTTCATGGAGATAATAAATTTCATCAATCCATATCATAAAATGTAACTGAGATGAAACAAGATAACCTCTAGCTAAGGGAACAAAATGCAAAATTTCATGCATGTTTGTCTAAGGCACAAGAAATTATAGATAACATGTTTCTAATGTTACTCACACAAGTGTTTGGAAACTAGGTGATGTCCAAGGAGAAACAATTACATGCTTTACTCTCTTGACTCACTAACGACTAGTTAGTTGAGAAAAACTATATAATTTTAGAGTGTAGGATCACCAATTAAATGCAAAAATAGATATGATATTTTAACTTCTAGAATAATATGACCATGTCTTGGATACTAAGTTGTAGTAAACCACTCAAATTGGACAAAATCTACTTGAATTGAAACAACATTTAGAGGACACACTAGGTGAAGTTTAACCAGACTTATCTAAGGAAAAAAAATTTAAGGCAACTATGTAATATCATATGGATACTCTAGCTAAAATGTATGTTGTGGTAAAGTAAAATATTCTCACCAAAAACATTGTCATGGAGAAAATGAAAATATGGAAGAATGAGATGCTTCATAGCACATTCATTGGCATGTATACCTAGTTGTCTATTAATCAAATGCAAGAAATGTTGCAAGACATTTAGCTTCATCTTTATTATTAAAGGGCTACCATTACCATCAAATAATATGAAGACATCCATAACACATGTAATTCCAATCTATAATACAAACAATAATTAACATGGTGTATGATCATTGGTAGATTAGAATAAATTAAAGTAAGATCTATCATATTTAAATAGTTCCTTTTTTTATTGCCAAATGAGATTTAATTCATTTTACCCACCAAGCTCACATAGTAATTGCAAACCAATAAAGTGGAAAAGGTAGGATATAAATCATCCCAAACATAAAAAAACACATACGTTAGCTGTATCTATAATGACATCTTCCCCATCATCAAATTTAATGACTGCCTTTTTTGTAGCCTCCTCTAATTCTATAAGTGCACTCCATACCTCCTCCATCTCTTTAGGTATTGCACAGTTCCTAGTTTCATAAATTTTTAATAATTTTGAATTAGTTGAGGCCATAAGCATTAGATGCAAAGACACAATGGTTTTAAATCCCATAAAGGGAGGCCTTTTGGTAATGCTAATATATTTATAACCTACAAGGTCAGTATAATCATTTACATATTAGTTGAAAACATGAAATGGTGCCTAAGTAGTATGCAAGATGTGAAAACTAGTAAATGATAACTTGAGTGATTACTACAAGCAGTATTTTAAAAACCAACCCTTAAACATAGGCAATTCTAATCATTTTAATAGTAGTCACACTTCCTATGACTTTATCTTAGGATAATATAAATTTTTAATTCAATGAAAGTATTGGTAGTAGAATAGGATTGCATCATTTTAGAGTGTATATGAATGACAAGTGTGTTACTTGTAGTATTTTATATAAAGTATATCATTTTATATGTATTCAACATATGTATACATATCAAAATTATTAAAATATTAAAATAATCCTTCAAAGTGATAAATGAAAGGATAAAATGATAAGAGACAAATCTTTTTTAATCTATTTAAATATTGATTAGATGTAAAGGAAAATAGTTTTGAATGTTAAGATATTGGTATAGAGATTGATTCAAGGTTATTCAAATCTACTTGTTCCATTCATATTTGAATCTTGTTATGTTTATATATGTTTAATAATATATTAGTAATGGATTCTATATAAAAATTAAGTATGTGTTTTAATGGATAATTACTAACTCTATACAAAATGAATACTTGACTTGTTCTATAGTTATGTCTATGTTTAGTAATTACATTCTAATTATTACATTAAAAACATTATTATGTTTACTGGATTTTCAAAAACCTATAAGAAACATGCTACATGAAATCCTTTAAAATGTTCCTCAGGGTCACCTTTTCCACTATACAATGTAAGCTTATCTACCAAAAAACTAGTTGGTAAAGGATATGTTGTAATATGTTTAGCCAATGGAGTATACAACAAAGTCTATGAATAAATTTTGTGACTAGGTTTTGAAGAAAATCATTCTAAATAGAATAACTTATTTTTTTAGATATTAAACCTCTTCAATAAGGGATTTCACATCATTATTAGAATGTTTGTTAACCAAAGGCAGTGCCATAAATGACAGAGTAGGAGTGGGGACATTGATTTGTGATAAGATCTAGGTATCATATATAGTATATGGTGGTATAAGAGTTACATAAAATTAAGTAGAAAAAGGTAAGGAACCCATAACAACTAAATTTTCCTCATATTCATTAACTATGCTTACACTTTTATTTCTAAAAGAGTTTGATATATTTTATGATAATCCTAATATTGATTCTCACAAGTTATTAATAATTTGCAATTTTTTTTGGTGGTTTTCCATTATCTAAATGTGGAAATTCATATTGATGCTCATATTGAGAGTAAGTATTGTCTTGATTATATTTTCCATGCATGTAAGTGTTATTTGGAAATTATACATAATAAACCTATGCATTAGTATCAAAAGGTCATGATATATAATTTTTATCATCCATATTATGTGACTTAGCAGAATAAATATGAGTATGTTCAACTTGAGTACCACTTATTCTAGCACTTCATCTATGGGAGGGAGAAATAAATTTAGTAAATTGCATAACATATGAAATAGAAACCAAGAATGTGAATATTACTAAATATTTTTTACAAATATGAAAAAAACCTAATATAATAAATGGAAACAACAAAAAAAGGAATAGAACCCTAGCAAAATTTATTGTTAGGGTTTGTAATATTCAATAAATAGATGTGTTCACCAATGTGTTTTGTTAAAAAATGAATTAAGTGAGTTTTAATAACAATTAGACAAATTTTTTTTATAAAATCAGAATGCTAAGGATATGAAGTAAATGACACAAAATTATTTCGAACTTGATAAATTTATAAATACTCTAGAAATGGGAAAATACTAAAGAAACACAACTTAGTTGAAAATTAGATGTGTAAGATGATAATGAAACTATTAAGCTATATGTATGATTATGTGATGATTCCTTAAATTAGGAATAGGGATTCACTTCAATATGGACCAAGACCTCTAGAATAAGATAGGAAAAACTTGTAATGGTATCCTTAGGTTACACCAATGTCCAATAGAGTTTTAACATCAATTAAATTTTAGACCTTTATGTCATCACCTATTGGTTATATGTTGTGATTAGATCTAAATGATTAATTTTGGAATCTAGTGTGTACCTTATTATTCACTTAAAACCCTAGCTTAATAGGCCATTAGGAAAAAAATAGAATAAAGGGTAAAATAGGTTAGCAGTAAATGTTGTACTTGAACTCAACACTACCTGTGTTAAGTACTACCTATGTTAAGCACTCCCCACATACCATTAATGTAAATATGGATCAAACTCAATGTAGTTATCTCATGTTACAAGGGTGTGCTTTAAATACTAGTGTAATGATAAAGTATGACATAATAATTATGTGATTTAGTGTTTCAACAATGACCTATAAACTTGGAGGTGTATTTAAACTTATCCCAAGGCTACCATAGTTGTATGGACTTTGAATTGGAAAAATTAAGTTTTTTTTCTCTCAATGTAGTTATATATTCTAACACTTTTCAATCATATGAGCCTCTAGTGGAAAAATGGCTTGAAAATGTGTATTTGTAATGATAATCTTATAATTAATTTAGATTAAACTTGTGAAATGTATAAGATGACTCACTAGGTGAATTTACATTTTATAAAATAGATGTTATTTGGTAAGAGGATGCAGTTGGCATAATCAAACATTGTTAGTGAGTAGTAAATTCCTAAAGGAGAGGCCTCATCTAAGTATAAAATATAGTTGAGTTCATGTATGGATCAATCATAGGATAATCTAGAGATATTTGGAATGATAAATAGGGAAATTTTGAGATCATTATTTACTTGGATGAATGGGTCATCTACATAAAAGTGAATTAATGATGGTATAAAATAACATGGAATTAGGCATGCGCTATGTGTGTATAAGTAGTGGTCACAAGTACATTATTTTATAAATAAATGTTAATCTATGTGTCTATAGAGACACACATGGAATATATATGCATTATATTTTATATCATATTAGCATTGAAAAATATAGATTATAGGTCATGAAATAATTTCATGTATGAACATTACTAAAATTCACTAATGTTAGCACCAAGTAGTTCAGATTATACATACATTCTATCACAATTTATCCATGGTACCAACCATTAATTCAAATTTTACATATATAATATTAAATTTTATGAATCTTATCACTGATAGATTTATATTATGTATAAACATTATCATAGTTTACCAATGTTATAAATGATTAGTCTAGATTATCATTGTTTACCCATAATATCACTAAGAAGTCAAAATTATGCGGCATGGAATTATTCCAAGCACATTGAAATTTTTGAATTTATTTCAAAATATATAGAATATTACCAAGTAATGAACACTTATGAATTTCATTTATTTAGGAATTATTTTGGTACTTATGCATGTTTAGATAAAGTTTTTTAAAATAAAATGAAAATAAACTACTTCATGAATATAACCCATATGGCTTTTGGGATGGAAGGGAGGAAGGAAGGACTGGAAATAAAAATGGTAGTATTTTCAAAACTTTAGGTGGGAAAGAAGGATATGGTGAAGAGAGTGATGGTGAAGAAGATGAAGATTCAAATGGTTTGGGAGAAGGAAAACCCCTTTATGATTATGTCCTCTATCGTAAGTTTGACATTATTCTAAACCTTTTAAATTAAGTGATAACTATCACTTCATCAATCCCTCTTAGTCATGAAAGAATATATTTCATTGGGGGTGGTGGGCAGGAAGGATCAAGAAATGAGGGTAGAGGTGGATAAGGTGAGAAGGATGACGAATAGAAGCATAGGGGTTAAGGGATGGGGCTACATTGTGGAAATGATTGATGGCTTCTACTTTTGGTGTTCAAGTAGTAAATCTAGGTAGAACTTGTAGACAATGATGTAGAATGGTAACTTAGTAATGTCTTTCCTTGGATCAAAGGCAATGCCTTTGGCTCATAATTTTTCATTTAACCTCATTCAACTCCCTCTTGGATGGTTACATGCCTAGAGACAACTGAATATATTTGATATCCTAGCAAGTAGAATAGTGGACCCATTAAGGTTTTATGGATTATTTGTTCAATTTGGAAGGCCTAGTCCTTTTATTTCACAAAGTAAGAGGTTTTAAGAACTACTGGTGTCCTATGTTGTGCTTGTTCCTCTGGATTTGGTAAGGTCCTATCGCTTGATGTGGCCATAGTATCCTATCAGTGGAGTGACATTGGCATCTTATTTCTCAAAAAGGTTTAGTATGGCTTTCTATTTGGGATTAAAAATAACCTAAATAGGGTAGGCCATTAGTTTCCCACTTATCTTTTGGTCTATTTCAACTTGGATTCCCTCTTGTAGTCCTTTGATGGGGTGGATGTTGGAGGATCCCCCACTAATTTTCTATTTTTGGGTATTAGAGTAACCCACTCCCCTCTGGTATTAAGCGTCATGGTTATTAGAAGAATCCATTTTTTAACCCCTTTTGTTCATTTAGAAAATGGAAGTTTCCATTTTTTAACCTAGGTGCGGTAACTTTAGTCTTCCTCAATGTTCTAAATTTATTGGAAGGCCTTTTGCTAGATTTAGGAGGACCCTAATTTTTTATAGCCTCCTTTTTATTTTTAAGAGTGGATGTTAGAAGAGTCCACCTTTGGTTTCATCTAGATATGAGATCTCACAAATTCAAACTGGTCTTATACTAAGCTTTTATGGGTGCTATGTTATGCTTTATTAAATTTCTCAAGGTTATGGTATACTTAAAACCCCTAGTTGTGGGTACCTTAAAACCCTTATGTTTCATGTTTAATGATTATGGGGGCCTTAAAACCCCCTTTCTCCCCTTTTTAGGGTTTGTAGAACTCAGAAGAAAGATCAATCTACTTGTTATAACTCAGCTATGTGGGAGCTATGTGAATGACCAAGGAGGTAGAAGACCTATTTTTACAGTTGAACTTATGTTCTATAATCTACTTCTTATTGTGCTTTGTTAGGTTGTGAATATTATATGGAAGACAAACCATCTCACTGTAAATCTATTGTATGGAGGCTATGCAGAGATCCCTAGTGGTAGAAGACCTCCCTATCTAGTGGACCTTCTAGTGTACAGTGCCTTCAAGAAAGACATGATGAAGGGAGATCACCCTTAAAGACTCACTATTTAGCAATATCTTTATGTTCTACAGGTTACTAGACCTTAAAGCCCCTAGTTGTGGGAGCCCTTAAAACCCTCATGTTATCTTGTCTTCTATTGGTCATGAGACTTTTAATCTACTTTTTAAAGGTTGGGGGAGCCTTCAAACCCTCTTTGTTGTACTTTAAGGTTATGAGATCCTTAAAAACCCTAGTTATGGGAATCCTTAAAACCCTCATGTTCTCTAGTCTTGCTAAGGTCATGGATACCTTTAATTCTCTTGTTGAAGGTTGGGGGAACCTTAAAACCCTCTCTATTGTACTTGGTTTTTAGGGGGATCCATTTCCCTCTTGGTTGTGCTTAGATGCAGGTCCAGTTGTTAAAACACTCATTACCTAGTTCATAGCTGTAGTTTCAAAAGTGTTTTAGCCTATCGAACTAAAAAATGAACACTTATGAATTTATAAGTCTATTTACAATGGTTGATATGTCTTTTAATTTCATAATGTAGTTGAGGTTATACATCATTCAACAACCTAGGCATTACTTTGTGAACCCATTATGTGGTTCTAACCTTCCATCTTGGGGTTACAATATCAATGAGATATTATTTACATATATGGTGGGTTGAGTTTTAATGTCACTCAATAATCTACATGTTAATTTCCAAATCATGAAATCTTGTTCATTTCCTTGGATAGGAAGTGAAAAATAATAAAATCATCCTTATCTAATGATTTGGATCCATTGGTGACCCACGACATCTCCATTACCCATAAACATGAGCATAGTCTAGGAGTGATAGTATCACATACGAACATGTATATTTGTTCTTTGAATATTATTTGATTTCTTATTATGACTATGTTTTTTACTTGTATAAATTCTATCTAATGACACTTGTCATATTTTTTAGGAACAGATGGACTCTATGGAAAATAAATATGCAAGTTCATAAACACTAGTGTATGCTTTCATTATCTTTATCACTTTAATTATTATCTTTATAGCTAGACTAAAAATTATTAAAAGGGGTTGGGATAATATTTAGATATAAAAAAATGTAGAAGCCTTGTTTACACCATGATTTTATGTGAATTATAATATATATACCCTCAATTATGAATTAAGAACTTATTGGAATATGTGTCTTAATTTTTAGAAATCTTCGTGGCTTGGTTTGATTAAGTATTAATCTATTTTACAAGTTTTAGCTTTATCTACTATGTCACATAGATCCATGGTCCTATTATATTTAAATTTGCATTTTCTAAGGCTTATAGACATTTACGTTAGTAATGGATAGTACCATCTAGATGATACTATTTAGGATGGATAAAATGATTTTAAGTGTATTCTTAAATTATTTAACACACACCTCCTTTCTTAACCATTCATTTGACATGCTTGAAAATATTTAGTTTGGATTTTACATGTTTTTATTTCCATAACCCCAATTTTACACACACACACACACACACACACACACACACACACACACACACACACACACACACACACACACACACACACACACACACACACACACACACACACACACACACACACAGCCTCATTAATGCATTTAGGACTGAAAAAATACTTACAAATCTTACATACCAAGTGCACTCTATTCCTAACTCATTATTTATTGAAAATATAAAGCATTATAAGGTCAAATTTTATTCTTTTATTAGTAAAACTTTTTCATAACTCTTATAGCTTGTATTAGGAATTATTAATAATATTTGGGATGCCTGTGCTTTTTAATTCATCCAATTTTATATTTGTAATTATCTCACATGTATGGGAGGTAGTATTTGTCTTGATTAGAATAGATTTAAAAAAGTATTGTATAAAAGGAAATATGATATATTAAATATTTTTTAATGAGTTAAGATCAAAGGGGATGACCATTCCCCACCTAGAATATACATACAATAATTTTTAGTGAGAATATATCATTTCAATACAATATTTTAAATCTCTTTCCATTCGTTTCATATTGATTATATTTGTATTGTTATATTAATTTACATGCAACAGATTCCTAAAAATTAGTATTAGAGCTATTTTTAAGGACATTTTTGCATATAAATTTAATTTTTTTAATGTTTCTCAACTCGTATCCATTATATGTCTTCACATCACCCAATCAAGATCTTGGTGATCATAAAGTGATAACAAGTTGGTTGCATTAAGCTTCTTAGCCAATTTTTATTTCTATTCTCTAATATCTGTTAATGGGTTGCTTAGCATAACCACTTAGGTAGGGTGTAAATCCATCTAACCTCTCTTAAAAGGTGATGGAATATCCTCAAGGTATATAGTTATAGGTTTTGGTATTTTTAGGTAACCTCATTGTTAATGTGTAACTCCTCCATTTCAAGGGAATGTTTGGAATAAATTTAGATAAATTATATACTATGTTGGTCTTATGTATCTATTGTCACATAAATAAACAATTATGGATTTGTCATGAAACATGAATAATTTAATAATTGTTCATCACATACATGGATTCAATAATCCATTAATAAAAATGAAAAGGATTTACAATTAAGATAAAGATTGTAAACATGGATTGTGATTTCATATCTATTGTACCTACTATAACATATTTATAAAAAATAATAAAAGATGAGAGTAAATAGAAAGATGTAAGCATGTTTTGTATATATAAAAATATTAAATAATTTGACTTAGATGAAATCCATGGAACCAATTTATTTCCTAGCCAGTATACACACAAAGATGATGCAAGACTCTGATGTGTTCAACTATGAATAAATATGGACAAAATCACCATATACATGAACATATAATGAATAAAAATCTTCACAACCTTTTAATTGATTTATATTTTATTTAAAGTCAATGTTTGGATCCACCATAATAAATGGGAAGTACATAAAGTTCTTCATAACAACATAGCTCACAATAAAAACAAACTAGAAAGGTAATAAATTGTAGGAAGATAAAGTGTTTGGTCCTATAATCTGCATTATAACACTAATCAACCAGCCAGTTTCTAAGTCTTATTCTTTTTCTTATATATATTTTCACCAATCTTGTCAATCCATCAAGTTGGTGAAAATATTCAATACATTACTGACCAACCAAGTGGTTATAAACATTAAATAATAGGAACCAACTAAAGTACAAATTTAATGTGTTTTCATCTTAAAGATAAAAATGTGTCCCTTAAATGCACCTTTTTCATTAAATGTTGGTAACATAGTAATATTATAATAATTTATTATTCCAATTCATACAATTTCAAGTTAGATATTTCTATTATTGATGGATTAATTTTATATTAAATAATTGGAATTTTTTTAACTTCCAAATGTGAACACTCCTCTAGATAGTTAACCATATGCTTTGATATGATGATCATGCCTAATTAAGGATTTTTTTATTTTTGTGATATTAGCTTGCTTAATCCTGATGTGTTTGCCATAATCTAGATCAAATGACTATGTGACTTATTTATGAATATATTTCCATGATCATTCTTGCACTAGACTAAGATATTTCATGATTGTATAGATTTGATTGGACTCACAATCAAATTTATAGATCTCAATGACCTAGATGGGAAAGATGGGTCTCAATTTTATGATTTAATATTATTGATGGAGTTCCAAATATATTCCTTGGGAAGGTATATCCATGTTTCCACTCAATAAATTCAACATGCCCATAATATATTAGGGTCCTACTACATGGTGACTTATCCCTAACTCACAACATTGTTAAGGGTCCCATAGTATTGAATTTTATTTAGACTAGGTTTTATTGAGATACTAATAAATGGAAAGATATCACTTACCCAAAGGTTTGCAACTCCTCACTCAATATTGAATGTCCTGACTACCCTAGAGTCCTAATATTATGCCACAAGGCATCATTTTGAGAAATCACTTGATAAGACATCCATCTAAATTCCTTGATATACTTAGATATGCAAAGAAGTGGGATGATGCCATATGGTTGAATACCATTTACATAGAAGGTCTACCATTTGATCACTGTATCTCGATCATCTTGGGTGTTTGGCAAAATATAATAATGCCACTTGGCATCATCTAAGCACTTAAGAACCTAGAGGGTCAAAGGTGGATCTCTTTGTTCGAAGTGATCAAGAAAAGTGAAGTTCTAAGATCTTGAAAGTTGGAAGCTTCATAGTGAATCTCAACCTAGAGAAAAAAAAATTAACCATTAGAATTTGAATAAAGGAATAGTAGTTAGAGTTTAAATTCTATGAAAATCAATTAAAACAAAAATCATCAAAATAAAATCAAGAAGGCTCTTGTAAATACAAATGACAAGGTATAAAAGAGTGAATTGGTCTAACCATTGTAGTCAATCTGATTCAAAGTAAATAAAAAATGGATTAAAAGTAGGAGATAAAATTACCTAAGTTTGTAGATCTAAGAGCTTTAAGCATTTTAGATTAATGAAAATGACTAAATATAAAGATCTAACATTATAAACATTTAGTCATTTTTATTCAATTGAAAATGAATGCATAAAAATAAATATTCCAAAAAATAGTTAAGAACCCTACAAATATTCATGGAAATTTGGCCTAAAGGGAAAACTTCATAGTATTAAAAATAAGGCTTTATAATGACAAATTATTCAACAAACTCGAGTATATTTAAGAAAGTTATCTCAAAAGGAATGTATTTTGGTAATTGATAGTCTTGATAGGCCAAAAATAATCAAATTTAGGCTCATTCAATGTTGATGTGGATGCTAGTGTGTTATCTAATTGGAGATTCATGTCATACAACATCCATTCACTCATTCAGGGCCTTATTTAGTGTCTACTTAAGATGATGACCTTTATGATCTTGATGAAATGATATCTTGACACTTGTATAGATCTCATTCATTTGGGAGATAATGGGAGACATGAAAACATATGGACCATCTTAGGGAGTGAGGGAACATGATTATGACATGTGGAAGGATCTCATGCATCTAGGAGTAAGGCAATATATTAAAATAATGTGGATTATCTTGGGGGGATGGAGAAACAAGATTACACCATGTAGTGTGATCTCACATCCAAGAGGTATATGGTTTATTGAAAAAAATGAGGGGCCCTAGTGAAGTGGGGAAATAAGATCAAGCCACACATCCTCATCCTAGGCACTTGAGAGATCCATGTAAAAATATTAAGTCCTAAAGAGTCCCATGGAAATGAGTGAATAATAACTAGATACTCCTCACTTGTCCAATGAATTTTATGTAATATAGGTGATCATTGGTCTAGACAAAGGAGATTAGTCATTATATTATGAATATGAATTTTGCCCAAAATGGCTAAGGAAAAAAGAAGGGTTACAAAACAATCATGTGAATATAAATAATTTTTTTGCCTAGTTTAAAACCAAAACTAGTTCATTTTCCGTAAAGTGACTAAGTCAAAGAAAAAACACACAAAAGGCAACCAATTAACCTTGAAATACTATGAAATGGATAAAAATTAAAAGTAAAGAATTTAGACACTCTAAAATATTTAGATAATATGCAAAAATTTAAAGTGAAATGGTATGGAAATGAAAACTTAAATGTAGCTTAGAACATAATTAGAAATAGACCATCAATTATAAAAATTTAGGCAAGTGTAGATATATGAATTATTACAAACAAAATTTGTGAAACTCTTTTGTACTAAGTGTGTGCAATGAACATTTTTAGTTTTAGTTCAAAGAGTAAATCTAATAAAATATCAAGGTTACAACTTATTAATGACCCTCTTAAATTAGACAACGAATAAAAAGAGACTTGATTATACCATAATACTAGAATCCATATAAAAAGAGGTTTCATGATTTAAGTGATGAAATTAGGGTGTGTTGTGCAAACAAAATCAAATGACAAATTTTCTATAAAATACTCTTGCGTATTTTGAATCAAAGAAACAATCAAAAGAACTAAATTTTTTTGGTTAAAATGGTGCATCAAACATGAAAAAATACAAGAAGGGAGAATATAGAAATAGATAAATGACCAAATATAGTATCATTATTGACCCAATGTGTGAAAAATGATCTGATTTATCCTTTTATAGGATCTGAAAGGATTAATTTCAATGATTCTAACCATTAGGCTAGTTATTCCTACCTTTGAGATGTTTTCTTGGATATTGATCCACTACTAACCACATGTCTATAACACTAATAAATTTCCCTTTAATTATAATTAATACCTTACTCTATTACCAGCCAAACATCCATAACCTTGGTAAAGGTTACTTGAATCACCTAGAATTGAGTTATTATAGAATTGATTTCCTTTTGTATTATTATTTTTATTTAAGATTGGGGATCACCATGGGAAATGAAAGGTATAACTATAGATTTTTTACCCTATATATTCATCATAATAGGTTCACCCAAGTAGATTCATAGACCATTTAATATTTAAATTTGTGTCTATTTTCAATATTAACCTAAAACAATTTTACCCAAACTCACCCAAAAAATAAAAATTGAGGACACATATAACAATTTCAACCATCAATATTGACCTAAAACAAGATATAAGGCCATAAAACAACTCAGGAAACACCCTTCATAAAAATTGTCACTTATAATACTTATACGGATTTCAATTCATAATTGTTCATTAAATAATTAGGAATCATAGGACCAAATATTTGGGAACATATCAAATAAGGAAAATAAAAAATATATAGAAGAAAGAATACCTAAACCAAAAAAAAAAACTATAGAAAAACACAAGAAATTAAGGGAAAAGAAAGAAATAAAATAAAAAGATTAATAGGGTCATTCCAAGCTATCTAAAAAGTGGAGGTAGGGGCTAAAGATATGTCCTTTGATAAGAAGCAAGATATCCTCACTAGTGACACACTTGAAATAAAACATATTCATGTTTAGGATTTTGGAAATGTTAGTAGGAATCCTATGAGGGAGGACATGTAATTACATCTATATTGTCCTTTAATTTGAAAAACACTATCTCAAATAACTTTATTAGTAAATATTTCATGTAAGATAATTGGATTTATGTTATAAACTCAGCCATGTACTTACATTCCATTAGAAATAAGAACCTAAGATAGATTTTATGAAATAACTCTACCCAAGCATTAAATTATGGTGAGGATTAAGTGTGGGCATCAATACATACCAAATAAAATTGTATACCAAACCTATAATAGGTACTTTATTTATGACAACCTAGTGTTGAATACACTATTGGTTTCTCTTTAGTTAACATGGGCATTTTAGTAATATCGATATTATCATTTTTGTCATCCAAAATATATGGAATTGGTTATTCCTAATTCAAGGACAATATGTATTTATCATCAGTGGATGATGTATATCATATACCAAATGATCTCACTATACACCTTTACTCAAAATATACTTCAACAATAATGGAATACACTTCTTGTTAAGGTTTCTAGTACATTCCACTATTTGAAAACTAAGGTTATATATTGTCCTTATAGTTTCAATGGTCATAGATATGTTCATACAAGTTTAATTAACTATATCAATCAATTCACCACCTTCCTAATACTTTCCAAGACTCTACTCACTTCTTTACACAATATTGTCAACTTTACCAACAATCCTTATAACCCTCTCTTTCCTATTTATTAAGTTGTATAGAAAAAGTACAATGCTTCAAAAGAAACAATAAGTATTTTTGGATACCCTTTATGCTTTGAAATTTTTACATGAAATTTGGTCTTTTAACTCTTCTATATGACCCTCTTTCAAACTCAATGTGTACCTCTATTTAGGCCTATTAGACCTGTTAGGGTCTAATTTGCACTCAGTCCACTATAGACATATGGAAATGTATGGGACAATAATAAAAGCCTAAAAATAGATTGAAACACATTTAAACCTTTCTAATGACTAGTTTTTGGGGCATTTTTATGGTTAAAATTGGTTAAATCTTACAAACCCTAGTTTAGGGTTTTCCAATGCTCTATCTTAGTCGAGAGCATACTAAGTTCACTTTTTCATGTTTTTATAACGTTAAAATATTCCAAATGGATTTATAGGGTATATATAAACCTAGGGAAACTATTACAAGTGATGGTCCTTGACTTCTAATTCTTTATCTAGGGTTTTCAACTCTAAATATAGTCAATTGTGTAAGCAAACTTCTAATTACAGGTCTATTTCAATTTTTGACAACTCAAATCATATTATTGGTAATTATAAAGGTTTAAATAAGTTCCAAAAACAAAAAATACACTTATTCAATTGTTATATCACACTTTCCACTTGATTCTTTGATCTTGTCTTCTCAAAAGTTCTCTCAGCCATAGGGGTTTGTAAAACTAGTTCTACAAGGATTCCTTTTTCTTGGATTTTTCAAAGTTATGAACATATTTAATTTAAAATCATGATCTTAAATATTTCCTATAATCCTTCAAATAACATATAAAATCATCACCAAATGTCATTAGATCATATAACCTACAAGTTACCAGTTATTAGGACCTATATCTGTAGATTCTTGAATATGATGGTTTTTTCTCTTTCTTTGGAGTAAAATCCCAAACAAAAAATATTCATTAAAATTTCATGCATAATTATAAATAATTATAAATTTCATCCTTTCTTATAAAAACACTTACAATGGTATAAATATCAAAAGATGTCAAACATGTCTATAATTTCTTTTTGTAGGGTTACAAAAACCTAGAACTCTATCTTACAAACTCTTCCATTCCTTCTATATCACATCCTTCAAATGGAACCACCATGAACATCACATTACTAACTCCTATATTTCTAAAGAGGAGACATACTTAATTCTTTCCCCTTTCCCTACGTGGGGTCTCTTTCAATTACATTGCATTGGCTTGAATTCCACATGATATAATGTGTCTTAAACAAAGATAATAAAACCATGAACTTTTGAAGGTCATATTATAATGATTAGATACTTAGATAAACTTAACATATATTTCCACCTCATATAATTTATCAAAATTCATTATACAATACTTTGACACATTTAAATTTTCAAATGGTTCTTTAGGTGGGAAAATGAACAATTCAAATTATAAGCCTCTTTAGACCATCTAGACTCCTCTTATGGACTTTAACTAACCTCTAGCACCTATAAAACATATAATAAATCAACTTAAGACAAAATTTGAATAACTTTTGGGTCCATACAAGATGCCATTTCATTAGTGGATGAAGTATGTGGAGAGATTATTATATCATTGTTATCTCTAACTCTCATTGGCTTGACTCCTTCATTCAGGCCACTATGCTCATGGCTCATGTCAAACTTGACTATGTCTATTATTGAGATAATATCATGGATACTATAATCCCATTGTCCAATAGGATTCAAAGTATCCAATTTTTTAGATGTAAGGATAACCACTTTACTCTCTTCTACTTAATCCATCTATAATGAAGAGATTGTCATAAATTCCTATATCTAAGATGCTAATACCTTGAAGTTAGTTTTCCAAATGTAAGAGAAATAACATATGATATGGTTTTTTCAAATGTATAACATGTATCTTATTCATCTATTTTCTCTAACTCTTTTACTTCATCTACATTCTGACTAAAATAAGTATTTGATTTATCCTCTTGTGCACATAACTATTTTCTACTTAGATATTCATAAGGGATCTCGCTTGAGATGATTATTTTATCTTCATCATCAAATGTATATTACTTATTACTCTTAGGGAATGGATCTTGAATTTTGAATTGGACATTCTTAGTCAACATGACCACTTCAAAAATTATACCATTTATGCATCCATAGATTCCAATTTATGAACTTGGAAATGCAATCTCGTAAGTCATCTCATGTATTTATTGTGTAACACCTCCTACAATAAACAAAACTTGATTGATAAAATCATCAAAATTCAATTTATTATTAGAGGAAGGAAAAAAAACCTATTGATTAAAATTTGAATAATAATAATAATAATAATAATAATAATAATAATAATAATCAATTGCATTTAGATCCATATCATGATTCTCATTCTTCATAGGGAGATCAAATTAGTTGTAAGCTTATGGCAAAGTTATATTATAAGGCACACATTGGTCTATAGGCTAACATATAATAATATAAGTATGATTATTTTGGGTGTGAACACCTAACATTTATGATGAGAAAATATGGTCAAGATAATAATCACGTGGCATTTTTTTTTGTTTTTTAATGAACACATCTTGAAAATTAAATGTTAAGGATGTTAGTTTAGATTGGGTTATCTAAATAAGCATAGCAGTTAGGGGATATAATGTTCTCAGATAAAATTCAATATCCACCACCTCTATTTTTATAAATGGGTCTTTCAACCTCATGTACAACTAGGGGAAATGACTTTTGAATGAATTTATGGGTTCATTATGATCCCTACATGATGTAGAAAACTGATATTATAAGGTATCAAGGTTAACAGGCATGCTAAAATGGCTGACAAACATTTTTCAAAAGATAGTCCATGAAGTGATGCATCTGTTTGATAGACCTATGTGTTAATGGTAAGCATATTCACTTAGGTAATATGGAAATAAATGGAAATCCACATCTTCATGTTGGATATAGATTCATATGATAACTTCTTTATATTATTATATGTTCTCTTTGGCAGTTTGAATCCCACCTAGGTATTTTTTGAATATAATTTATCAAAATTATTAAGCAAGTCTTGAGCAGGCCCTGGAATGTTCATAGTGTATAAATTTACACCTAGATAGTCTAAGGCAATAGGTGTGTTAAAAGGTAAGCAACATGATCAAAATCAATCATAAATATTATATAGTATCTAGTTCATGCCTCCATCTTTTACCAAGTTATTGGTGTGTTTTTTAGACAGAAATAAGGGTGGGGAAACATAAAGGATAGACATAAGACCAAAATAATTATTAAATTTTGAAATATTTCAATTTAATCCCTCTTTATAGAACCAATCTATTGATGGTTTGTGTAGCACACAAATTTAAGTATGGTGGAAATCCACCTTACCTATCCTGAAAGGAGATGGAATCAACCCAAGGTTTATATTACTAGGTGTTGGTATTATTGGGTAACATATTAGTTAATTTGTAACTACTCTATTTCAAGGAGCATATGGAATAAATTAAGATAAATGATTTAATATACTAACCTTATGGATATATTATCTAAGAAATCAAAAAATATGGCTTTGTCATGAAATAAAATTGATTTAATAATTTTTCATCACACACATGGATTCAACAGTGCATTAATAACAATGAAAAGGGTTTTCAATCAAGATAAATATTGTAAACATGGATTGTTTTTTCATACTATTCTACCCACTCTAACATATTTATGAAAAATATAGCAAAATATGAGGGTAAAGAGAAAGATGCAATCTCATTTTGTAGATATAATAATTCATATTCATTTGACTTATATGAATGACATGAAACAAATATGTTTCATAGATAGTATACACACAACCATGAATAAAGATGATGAAAGAATTTAAGGTGTTTAGGTATGAATAAATATTAAAAAAACACCTTATACATGCATAGATAATGAACAAAAATATTCAAAACCTTTCATTTGATAGATATTTTCTTGAAAAATATTGTTTGGATCCATCATAATTAAGGGAAAGTATAAAAAGTGTTTCAAAACAACATAACTCACAATAAAAACTATATAGAAAAGCAAGAAACTACAAGAAAATAAAGTGTGTGGTCCTCTATTCTATTTGCTAACACTAATCAACCATCTCCTTTATAAATCTTATTTCTAGTCTTATATAGATTTTCAATAATCTCACCCACCTACTAGGTTGGTGAAAGTATTCAATACATTACCCACCCACCAAGTGGTTACAAATAGTAAATAATTGCCACTGACTAAGGCACAAATTCAATGTGTCCTCATATTCAAGATAATAGTACAACCCTTGAATGCACCTTTTTCCATTGAATGTTGGTAACGTGAAAGTATTAGAATAATGTCTTATTCCAATTCATACATGTTCAAGTTTAATATTTTTCCTATTGATGGATTACTAATGTATTAAATATTGGGACAAATTTTATCTTCTAGTTATTAAAGAATGCTATTTAAAGTTAACCATATGATTTACTATGATTATCATGCTTAAATAAGGCATTTAAAAAAATTATGATCTTAACTTACCTAATCTTGATGTGTACACTATTTTTTGACATAGACCTACTAATGGGTTTATTGACATACCAACTTAGGCAAGGTTTTTATGACATGTCTCTCCTAAAATAATATTTGTGTAAATAATTATCCCCAAGGACTTGGTTACCAATTATTGGTACACATGGTAACTTAGTTGTCTGATTGTGACCATTTCAATAAAAAGAGCTCCATTGAAACTAACTCTAGATGATGGATTAATCTATAAATACTATGAGGTTTATTTAATCCACCACTAATATATTAAAAAATGCTTAAACAATGATGGAAAACATTAAAAAACCATAATTTAACATTTTAAGTGGATTGTTATTAGTCCTAAGTTAACACACTGATAAAATAAAGAGAATAAGTAAAGGGAAAGGGAAGAATAACATAGGCTACCATTGAGATGGTGTTTTAGTTTATAATTAAATAAATCTCATATAAAATAGTCCTCAATTGAGCCAAACCTAACACAACTCTAGCTAAAGGATAGAGTAAGAGTCCGGGAAGAAGTTATTATGAACAAAAAGGACTATAACCAACATAAAAAATGCATAATAAGTGGTCATTTGGCTACACAAAAATATTAATATCAAGATGTTTCTTATTGATTCATAGTGGTGAGATTTACAATAGTCATTCATCTATAAGCTTAACTTGCACAGTATTAAGAAAAAAGATCACTCTAGAAAATCATGAAAATCTTTGACCAACTAACCATAGAGAAATAGATAGTTGAGTCCTCTAATATAGTAGAATATAAGTTATGTAACCCTTTCTTACAATGCAATAGATGATCTTATATAGACCTCTAAGTCCATTGATGTCTTTCTCAAATTTTCATTTCCCACTAACAAGGTGGTTACAAGCAATCATCAATGTGATTGGAGATAGAAATTGAGATTGTGAAATATGTGCTAACTTGACATGCCCTGACAAGATATGAAGGCATGCCCATGTATTATAGTTAGAGACCACATTTTTATCTTTTGATCATTAATTGATTACTTTGGTATCCATAATCCCATTCAACATTTCACATTTATCACATTATCATTGACTTTGAGAACTATTATGTATCTTATTCATCATTTCAAACAAACCTTAACTCTACCCCTTTTCCTTGTGCTTCATGATTTGAAAACAATCTTTCATTTGGGTTTGTATTTTCTATGTTATGATTTTCTAAAGTGTTTAGATTCTATGATGAGGAAACACCTATAAATTAATGACATAGATTGAAATATGAACCCTAAAATATCAATCATAAATATTTTTAATAATGACAAGGAAAAAGCATTTAAATGATTGAACCATGAATAACAGAACTATAACCAATTTATATCAAATGCAAGAAACAAATGAAATATCTTACTATTTAGTTATATAAATTTGAATTAGTCAACTTTTAATTCAAACATAAGCCTTTTCATACCTCTAAATCACATAAATATCCACCATTAATTTATATCGGGTCTTCTAAAATGGAACAAAGTCATTATGAACCCTGCATGACTAATGAAGATTCATCATTAATTGATCAATTTTTTACTTGTGCCTTTGTTAGTTTTCACATTCATGATGACCATCAATTTTATGTTTTTAAAGCTCCACATGGAAAATCCTTATTTAATCATAGGTTTAAGGTTTATGTATTAGTTTTAGGTAGACACATCAAACTTAAGCTCAAAGTAAAACTAACATCATCAGGGTGCCATGTGGTATCCCCTTATCAGGTTGGGTCTTTCATCTAGGCATGTAGAATGATGCTACATGGCATAATCCTAGTGAGTCAAACCTTTGAGATCATTTATTAAATTGGATTAGTTTTTGTGGTCCCCAAATACAAGTAATTTTCCACATGGCATCCTTTCTAGACTTCAAGACCATGGGACTATTAGCCCATTTCATGAGTCTTATATCAATCTAAACTACCAAGATCTTGGGAAATCACCACATTAAAACCTCTTAAGACCTTAAGGGATTGGAGCCTTTAGACTATTTCCAAAGTCTCTATGGTCTTAGGCTCCAAATAAATCACCATATGGTGACCTCTTAGGCACTTAAGCCACATAACCTTTAGTCCTTTTGATTTACTCTTCATAAGCTTGGGTTACTGGGATCATGCCATGTGGCACAATCTTGGGGCCTATGGGAATTAAACATACTTTGAAACTTTTAGTCTTATAAACCTTTTGGACTAACCAAGGAATTCAAATCAATCCAATGATGACATGTGGAAAGGTTCAGGGGAATTGAAAGACTCAAAGCCTAGATTTGGAACAAATAAAAATGGTTAAGGCATCCAACTTAGATTTTATAGATATGGTCAATTTGAATTGATTGGTTTGGAATTAGTGCATTTTAAGATCACTTGAAATTATTTAAAATACTATGATCTTGGTAGAGCTCGACTTGGGTGACACATCCTCAAACATGAAATATCCCTTAGATTGGATGTAGAAACCTTCATATTAGTTAAGAAAAAGAGGCTCCACATTTTCAAATTAAAAATGGGACATGTTATTGAAGCTACAAAAAATGGAAAATAATGTTGGTATATACTCTTAAGTATATAATAAATATATAATCTTTAGTTCACAAGAATACACGTATTAGCTCCAACCAATCACTCAAAAAAAAATTAGAATGTGAAGTTACTAAAGTCTTCCATATTTCATGACATACTAAGCCAAGAACCTATCAAATACTATTTGTGTGTTTGATCCAGTAATTAATTCATTTTATTTGTATTTGTGCATAGTAATTTATATTTACTTAAGTAATAAAAACTTGTGAAGAGTAAAATATTTATATATTTGGCTTGGGGAAGAATGGCAAAGGCATTTCTCTGCTTATATCTAGACATCTATAGCCTCAACAAAGATACCTCTAGTCCCTTCTAAAAGCCTTGCTCCATTTCCAACCAAGTTGGAAAGCCTATATTAGAGGTTACCAAGATCACCCTTTTAAAGAATATTTTTAGATTTTGCATTTTAGATAAATTATGTTCAAAGAAGATTTTAATTTTATAACTATGGAGGTTTGGGGAGCAAGCCATGGGTTTAAGGATTAATTTTTTTTTTTTATAGAAATAAGATAAATCGGAATTAAATCATTACTACATTTTTTGTTAGATAATTCATTAAGTGCTTTATATGTCTTCAACCAAGAAAATAGACTTTCTAAATTCACAAGCTCTGTTAAGAATAATTGACCTTCAAAATTTGGAAATGAACCATGTAATTACATTAGTTCACATAATATATTAAAGTAAAGTTTAATTATCATCTTTAGTGCCATTTATGGCACCTACATGACATTCCTTTTATTTTTTTTCTCTGATTATTGGTGAAAACTTAAAGAAAAAAAAGGACTAGATAAAACAATGTGACAAAGAGGAAACTAAACTAAAAACAAGGAATGGGAAGAAAAAGTTGGAAACAAAACAAGAAAGGGAAAATAAATTATTCATGGATGTTTTCAAACAAATTCATGATTGAATTAATTAGAAACCTAATTCTTCAATATTTTGATAAGGGAGGGAAACATATACTTGCATCTATGTTGTCATTTAAATTAGAAAACACTATCCCAAAGCTATTTGTCAATAGTCTTTCCATGAAAATTGGGAAAAATCATATTATAAAATGCATAGTTAAATATACATCTATTTTTTTGAAAGCATGAGGGATATGATGTGTGAAATACCTCTTCCTAAACATCAAGTTGTGATGAGGAATGGTGTTAAACATCAATATATATCAAAATTAATTGATCACTCAACGTAGTAGATATTTATCCTTTGTTGTAGCCAATAGATGAGTTAATTATTGGCTATGCTTTGGTTGAAATGGATACTCAAACTACATATTCTTATTCATTTTTTACTTCCAAGTCGGTATGGGAGTGGTTTTTCCCATGTCAATGATAACATGGCTTTGTCATACGTGGCATAGGTATGTAGATAATTTCATTGAATTAATGCAGGTTCAAATATGATTTTTATTGGCATATCTCCCATGTCCATGAATTTTACATTTATGACTTCACCACTTTATTTAAATGTAAGTCTTTTTGGAAGTAGAAGATATTTTGTTTTGTCTTATATCAATCCATTGATGCCATATATACAACCTAATTCATCATTGGTTTCTTCTTCAAGCTCACTTATATCCAATGATGTACTAGGAGATATGATTCCACTATTGTGTTGCTTACCACTTTGAATCAACATTTTAGTTGGAGAGGGAGCAATATATGACAAGAATGCCTTAGATTCATATCATGCATATTCCTCATACAATGTCTCTAAATCATCAAGTCCATCTTCAAGATGATTTTGAGATATTTGTGATTCACCATCTTGAGTAGGTATCTCACCTTTTATTTGATCTTATACTATATCTACTACTTCCTCATCATCAAACTAATCACCATTAATCTCATATATTAACCCAATTATTGCCTATTAGTGAAATCCTAAAATTAGTGACACCTAGTTAGAAAAAGTATCCAAATAGAATTAACTATTAAAAAAAATAACTTGATGATTTCATATTGAATTAACAGAGTTATATGCATTAGTGGAGAAAGTAGAGTCTTCATTTAATACAAAGGGAATTCACTTGATAACACATTTAGGCAATTCTTGGGGAAATGCTCCATTATAAAATGTGAATTGATCAATGGGTTAACCTGCAAGAAAGTAGATAGAATAATTTTGGGTAAACACTTGATTGTCCCAATGGGTAGGAAAAATAAATATTATGATCATGGGACATGGCTTGTTATTCAATGGTGCAATCTGCTTGATATGTCAATGCCAAGGATGTGAAATATAAATGAGTCCTATGAAAAAACATAAAATCAAGTGTAAATAATGTTCTAAGGTAAATCTCTAAGGCTAATACTTCTATCTATAGGAAAAGGTCTCTCAACCTCATATACAACTAATGAAATCATTGGTTGAAAGAAATCATAGAGTCATTAGGTTCCCTATAGGCCATATCAAACTGTTGGTATATTGATGGGATCTCTAAATTATATTAGGAATAAACTTTCAAAGCATACCATATGGTTATACATCCATCTAGTAGTCCAATTTACTAGTTGTATAGATCCTTATCCAAACCATAAGGGAAAAATGATTAGCTACATCCTCATGTTGGATGCAAGTCCTAATTATGGAATTAATGAATGCCTAAATGTGTGGTTCTACTAATATAATCCTACCATGCATTTACTTTGAGAAAAATGAATTAACATTCTTAGGTAGGTCATGAAAGGACCTTGGGATGCTCATTGTGAAACTACGTCCACCTAGACATGCAAAGGTCATGGGAATATATAGGCAACAACTCAAGAGTGTTTTTATCTTAAACTTTTCATAAAAGGTGCTTTAGTTTTAGATTCAGGTCCTCCTTCTAGCACCAAAATATCAATGGGTCTATTGACATGCCAACTTAGGAAGGAGTTATTAGGACCTATCTCTCCTAAAATAATATTTGTGTGAATAAATATCACCATGTCTTAGTTAATAGGTCTTGTTACATAGGGTAACTTAGTTGGATTATTATGACCATTAAAATTTAATGGGTTCTAATAAAAATAAATTCATGTGATGGCTTAAGATATATACACTATGAGACTCTTCTATTCCACCACTAATCTATTCCACAATGCTTGAATGGTGATGGAAAACATTAAATAATCATTATTTAACATTATAAGTGGATTATTATTAGTCCCAAGATAACACAATTCTAAAATAAATATAGAAAATAAAAAAAGAATACAAAATAATACTACCATAGAAATGAAGTTACAGTGTCTGATTGAACAAATCTCATATAAACCAGTCATCAGCTGAGCTAGACCTAACATAATTCTAGCTAAAGGATGGTGAGAGAGTCCAGGGAGAAGTTTCTATGAATTAAGAGGAGAATAACCACCATAAAAAAGTGTAGTAAATGTCCATTTTACTACACAATAATATACATATCAAGATGTTTATTTTCAATTAATAGTGGTGATATTTATAATAATCATTCAACCACAAGATTCATGTGCATAGTAGAAAAAAAATACTACTCTAGGAAATCATGAAAATCTTTGGCTAACTAACTATGGAGAATGAAACAGTCTAGTCCACTATTCTATTCTAATCTAAGGGATCTATCCCTTCTTACAATGTAGGAGTTGATCTTATATATACCTCCAAGTCCATGGAGCTCCTTCTAAAAATTTCATTTCCCACTAATGGGGTGGTTACAATTAATCATCAATGTGATTGGATATGGTAGTTCAGATTATGATAGATGTGCTAGCTTGACCATGCCCTAATAGGATATGAAGGCATGCCTATTATTTAAAGTTAGAGGCTCGGTCATTATATTTTGATAATCAAATGATTACTTTGGGATCCACCATCCCCTTCATCATTTGTCATATATCACTTTCTCAATGATTTGAAGTAGTCTTATGTATCTTCTTCATCATTTTGAAAAAACCTTGACTCACCCCCCTTTGCCTTATGCTTCATCATTTGTAAACAATGTCTCATTTGAGTTTGTCTTTTCTATGTTATGCTTATTCTGAGGGTTCAAATTACCTAATGAGGACATGCATCTAAATTAATGACTTGGATTAAAATATGAACCCTACAATATGAAATAAATAGCCAAGAATACATCATTTTAATAAATGGCAAGGCAAAATCATTTAAATGATTGAATCATGAATAAATGATCCACAAATAATTTAGATCAAATGTAAGAAAGAAAAAAAATATCTCATTATTTAGACATAAACATTCACATTAATCATATTTTGATTTAGAAATAAACCTTTCCATATGAATAAAGCAGATTTAGATCTACCATTAATTTAGACCAAGCCTTCTAAAATGGAATAAATTCATTATGAATCCTTTTTGACCAATGAAACTTCATCATTTAAATGATCAAAATTTTACTCAAGCATTCATTAGTTTTAACATTAAGGATGGCCATAAATTTTAAGCTTGTTAGATGTAATATGGCATGCCCTTATATGCCACAAGGTTTAGGGTTTATGGATTGGTGGTAGGTAGACACATGGAAAACTTACTCTCAAAGGAAAATTAACATCATCAGGGTATCATGCAAAAACCCCTCAACAAGCTGGGTCTTTGGTCTGGGCACGTGAGATAATTCTATGTGGCATCCTCCCAAAAATCATAACCTTTGAGTTCACTACTTAAATTAGTTTAGTCTGCATTGTCTTAGGCTCTTGGGAAGTCTCCACATTATAGCCTCTTACAACCTTGGGGCCATGGGACCATTGTCCAGTTGCTTGAATCTTCCATTGCTTTGATCTCACAATCTCCTAAGAAATATCCATGTGGTGACCTCTTGGGAAATCAGGGACTTAGAGCATTTAGACTATTACCAAAGTCTCCAAGGTCTTTAGCTCTTGAGAAATTTCCATGTGGTGACCTCTCATGCACCTGATGCCATGGAACCTTTAAGCCTTTTGATTCACTTTTCATCAGTATAGGTTATTGAGATCATGCAATGTGACATGATCTCAAGGCCTAAGGGAATTAAAAAGACTTAGAAACTTTTAGAATTAGAAACCTTTTAGACTACCCTGGGACATCAAAGTGATCTAATAGTGACATGTGGATGAGTCAAAGGAATCGAAAGACTAAAGGCTCAAATTTGGAATAAATAAAAATAGGCTAAGGCATCAAATTCAGATTTTATATATATGGTTCAATCGAATTGATTTGTTTGGACTTAGTGTATTTTAAGCTTTCTCAAATCAATTTGGAATACTGGGAGCTTGGTATAACTTGATTTGGATGACACATCCTCAAACATGAAAGGTCCCTTATATTGGAAATAACAACCTTCAAATTAGTTATGAAAAAGACGGGTCCCATTTTTAAATTAAAATGGGGCATTTTGTGCAAGCAATAAAATACCACATTTTGACCTCCTTTGGAATCTATTTCCATGATCCTTCTTTCACTAGACAACAAAAATTGGATTGGATTTATATTTTAATTTATCGATCTCAATGACATAGACATATATGATAGGTGTCAATTTTAGGATCTAATAATGTTCATAGAGGTCCATGTATCTTCCTTAGGAAGTTCAATCCACATGCCCACATGTCATCACTCTATAAATCCATCATGTCCATGATATATTATAGTCCTACTATGTGGTAACTTATTGATAAATCATAGCTTTGTTAATGGTCTCAGGGTCTTGAATTTTCTTTGGACTAGGTTATCAAGAGATCTTGATAATTGGTAAGATTTTCTCAATTGGAGCTTTGTAGGTCTTCACTTTATGTTGAATGTCCTAACTTACCTTGATTCCTAATATTATTCTATGTGGAATAATCTTGAGAACTATCATATAATCCATCCATCTGACTACCTCTATTGACCCAAATATGTATAAAAGTGGGATGATACCATGTGGAAACATCATATTTACCTGAAAGCTTTACCATCTCCTCACTATGTCCTAATCATCTTGAGGGCCCAATAAAATGGGATTATGTCCCTTGGAATCATCTAAGGCACCTATAGGGTCTAAGGGATATCTCTTTATATAAAGATATCTAAAAAATTAGATCTCTAAGATATTGATAGGTAGAAACTTCTCAGTGAATATAGGCCTAGAGAAAAGAAACTAACCATTAGAATTTGAATAAAGGACTAGTTGTTAGAGTTTAAATTATGTGAAAATCAACTAAGGCAAAAAACATCCAAAGGAAAAAAAAGAAGGATCATTGAAATAAATGACTTAGTCTAAAGTAATGAAATGATCTAACCATTTTATTAATCCTAATTCAAAGTAAAGGGAAAAATGTATGAGAACCAAAAGATAAATACATTTAAGTAACTAGATCTAAATGCTTTAAGTAGTCTATCTAAATGAAAATCACTAAATCTAAACATATAACACTATAAACATTTATTCATTTTGATTTGATAAAAAATGAAATCAAACCAAAACATATAAAAATAATTATTCTTGAAAATAGTTATGAACCTTGTGAAGATCCATGTTAGGTTGGCCTAAAGGTAAAGTTTCACAAAATTTAAAACAAGGCTTTCAAATGACCATATATTTAATAAACTCAATCAAATTTAAGTATGTTACTTGAAATGGAATGCATTATGATCATTGAAAATATTGATGGGCTAGATGACTATCAAATTTATCCCATTCAATGTTGATGTGGATGCCAATATGTTATCTAGTTGTATATTCATGCCATACGACATCCATTCACTCATTCAAGGCTAAATTCAGTGTCTACATTGGATGATGGCCTCTATGATCTTGATGAAATGAGATATTGACATTTCTTTAGATCCTATTCATCTAAGAGCTAATGAGAGACTTGAAAACATAAGAGTCATCTGAAGGAGTGAAGAAATATGATTATGCCACATGTCACAATATCAAGCATCTGAGATCTTAATAATAGATTAAAAGAATAAAAACTATCCCAATGACCTAGAGAAATGATATTACACCATGTGGCATGATCTCACTCATTTAAGAGGTTTGTGGTCTATCAGAGAATCTAAGGGGGCTTAAGGAAGTAGGAAAACAAGATCAAGCCATGCATCCTCATCTTAGACAACTAAATTATCCAATCAAAATAACTAAGTCTTGAAGAGGCTTAGGGAAGTAAGCAAGCAATAACTGGCTACTCCTCACTTTATTGGGGAGTCATGGGGAATATAGGGGACCACTAGTCTAGAAAAATGAATTTAGACATTATATTTTGAATATGAATTTTACCAAAAATAGCTAAATAAAAAAGAAAGGTAAAATAAATAATCATGTGAATAAAAACAATATTTTTGCCTAATTTAAAGTTAAAACTAGTTCAATTTTTGGTAAAGAGACTAAGTGAAAGAACGAAAACACATAAAAGTCCAACTAATTAACATTAAAATACTACAATAATCAACAAAAACACTAAGGAAAGAATGTAGACACTCTTAAATAGTTAGACAATCTGCACAAATATGAGGCAAAATGGTCTAGAAATAAAAAAACTTTAATGCAACCCAAAACATAATAAAAAACATACTAAGGACTTATTATATTTTAGTCAAGTTTAGATAGTTTCATTAATACAAACCTACTTTTCAAATTGCTTCTAGAATAAGTGTGTGCAACATACATTTAAAGTTGAGACATTGTTTAAAGAGTAAATATAATACAATATCAAGGCTACAACCTATCAATGACCCTTTTCAAATAGACAATGAATACACAAATACATAGACTTGCTTATATTTTAAGATGAAACTATATAGAAAAATAGGTTTCATAATTTTAGTGATTAAATTAAGGTGTGTTTTCAAGGAACAAGAATATCCTTATGTTATAAACTATGTTTTGGTGGTAATAAAACTAACATAATGTTTTCATTTCAAGCTAAGTGCTTATCAATTTTATTTGAATCCATAGACTGAAGGGTTATTCCCTAATACAAATACCATTATTGGTGTTTTATACAAACACGTTCTTCCACATACTTTCATGTATATAGGAATAACCCCTAGTTTTTGTAGTATAGCTATAAGCCTTCAACCATTTATTTTCATGATGCACTAATAAGTGCTTAGCCCTGAGAAGTTACTTGCATCATACATTAGAGACAAGATAGTGGGATATGGAATGGTTATTCACCATAGTTAGTTCTCTAAAATATTGAATTGAAACTATTTTATGAACAAAATAATATATTTAGAAGTTCATACACTAAACATGACTTATAGCCTATAGTATCCTTCATTGTAACCTTGTAATTCCTATAGAATCCATAATAAGAGCCGATAGTAAGAAAATAAAATACATTTTTTTAGTAGATAAAAACATAGTAACAACATCCACCAAAAGGGTTATAATGTTTCATAATAGTTACCTAAACTTGTTTAAGTAGCTAGAAAGGTCAGAATATTCGATAAAGGTCACCTAAAGTTGTTACACTAGCCAGCTATTATAAAATAAAAAATAAAAAATAATTTAAAAAAATATTGTCAAGACAATCATTTTAATGGGTATTTTAAAATTTTAAAAAAATCCCATAGAATTTTTTAATTTTTATCATGGTGTCCCAAAAATATTTATTTCACCATTGTGAAAATTATATAATTGTGATCATCTCATTGATCTAATAATTTTAACATATAAATTTAATCAACATTTTTTGGAATCTCCAAAACCTATCCACATAGAGTGGTGTTAACATAATCAGAGTACATAAAGACACAACTTGCTAACATGCTTGTTAAAATACATTCCATATGGGATAACCTCAAATATTAACTCTCTAGCATCAATTCCTAATAAAAAACAATTATGGACACTCTTTACTAACTAAGTTATCATAATTCATGGACTAGATTGAGCCATAATTTTGAACACGTCTCGAATTTTGGGTGAATGGCTTGTGGTCCTAAAATACAATTTCATAAAATTTATGGTAAATATCCCACTTGTTTGATTTACACGGTAGGGCAATACTTCCATTTGTATGATACTCCATCTTGAGACATGGTCCTTATAACTTATTTCAACTATAGAAATATGTTATCTAGTTGATTCACCTGTATGAAAAAGATAATGGTTTACAAAAATGCCCAAAATTTTGTGAGGCCCTATTGTTTTTCTTTGGATGAAAATAATTTGAGGATTTCATGTGAGCCTTAAACAAATTATGTCCATTTAGCTATGTTTGATAATATTAGTCTTAATGTGAAAAAGATACCAATAGAATAGAAGGATTGATAGACAATTTATTCATAATTTACCTATTTATTGACCTAAAAGAGGACATTTGATAAGATGCAAAAATTAGGTATTTTATGCTTTTACAGTCCATATATATCAACATTATATCTTTTGGAATGATTTTTTTCTACATTACGGAACATAACCTATGATACTTCACTTGGAGAAAAGAAGACTTTGGCAATTAAAAACATAGATAAAGAAAATAAAAACATAGTTATTCCAAAATATTTGATGTTGAGAGGTGAAAATGCTAATTATTGAAGAAATACCATTGGGATACCTAAATTGGTTGAAGAAAAAATTATATTTCAAAACATGTCTTTGAAATCTCACCCATTCAATAAATCCTTTCCACCATGAACAAAAATAATTCTAAACCTAAAAACTACACCTATCATATGCCTCATAGAGGCTAAGATATAATCTCATTGAAAAAATGTATTATGCTATAATTTTTATGAGAAATACACCCCAGGCCACTAACGTGTGAAAAAAACTTATACTTCCTTGATGCTGAATGCCTTACATAATCTATAAAATGTGAAGATGTAGTAGAAACATGTGAGGAAGAAACAAAATAAGATCATTTTGTTAGGGAGGAACATATGCTTGAAATTTCAATACATGAATTAACTGGTGACACCACTCCTAAAATAATTAAGATCAAGGGATTATTTTAAAAAAACCCACTCACAATCCTCATTAAATCTAGTTAGCAAGACAAGATGGAGTTTATGTATATCCTCATCCAGGTTTTACAGTCATGGTCACCAATGGAGGAACCTTACTTTATAATGGAATACATTGTAAAGTACATATTTATGTGGGGGACTATAATTTGAATTCATACATGTTTTTTTTTTTCTTTTAGGATGTTGCAACATAGTTTTAGAAGCATAATGGCTTCAAAAACTATGCCATATCTTATAGTCATATTGAGTTCTATGGATGAAATTCAATAATAAGGACTTGTAACACATACTAATAGACTTCACACTATGATCTAAACTATTATTATCTATCACTACATGAAGAATTTAATAAATAAAGGATATCATGGGATTATTTCCAAACTTTGTGCCATCCAATTAAATGAATCCATTTATTTTAACCACCCATCAAATTTACAAGAAATCTTATCAGGACATGAAATTATTTTTTAAGAACCTAAATGATTACCCCCAAGTTGGCCCAAAGACCATGTTATTTATTTAGTTATAGGTAGTATACCTAAAAAAATTCACTCTTACTAGTACCCATTTATATAGAATAATTAAATAGAAAATAATGGTGAAATAATTTTTACGCGAAGAACTATATATCCCTAAAATAAGTGCTTACTCTTCTCATATGTTTTTGGTATGAAAACATATGCATCTTGGCACCTCTGTATTGAGTTTTCTGTAATAAAAAAACCCCTAATAAGGAAAAAATTTCCATTCCACTTGTTGAAAATTTGTATTAATTATTTTGAGGTCGCTTCTTATTAAAGCTCAACTTGTGATTAAGGTATCCCTAGATCCATATCGGGGAATATCGTATTTCTAATATATCTTTTTGAACTCGTGATGGCTATTATGAATTTATATTTATGCCCTTTGGCCTCACCAATGCTTTATGAACATTTCAATAAAAAAATTCTATACATTTCTATGCAAATCCATAATATTATTTGATGAAATACTTTCAATATCCATATATGGGATGGACATTTGATATATTTGGACCACACATTCCAAATCCTTGTTGATAACCACTTATGTGTAAAATGATCCACATGTTATTTTGGGCAAAATTAAATTGAGTATCTTGGATATGTCATCTTTGAAGAAGCAGTAAAAGTGGATCCTGAAAAAAATGAGGCTATGAAAAATTGGCCTAAACCCAAATCACTCAAGAGCCTTTATGGGTTTTTGGGTTTTATTGGGTATTATAAAAAGTTTGGCCAAGACTATATAAAAATTTATACTCCACTAATGGCCATGCTAAGAAAATATGCTTTTAAATTATCTGAGGTAGTAGAAAAACATTTGTGTTACTAAAGAATATGATGTGCCCTACACTATGTTCTAGTTATTCCCCACTTATACAAACCATTTGTCATCAAAAATGTTGCATTAGGAAGTGGCATTGGATCTATTATAATGTAGTAAGGTTGATTCTTTACATTTACAAACAAGGCACTTACAGGAAAAAACATTGTAGATTCCACATATGAGAGAGAAATACATGCTAGCTATTAATACTTCATGTTGTCAATAAGTGACACACATACCTAGCTAAGAGACACTTATGCATAGAAAATTATCATCATAGACTCAAGTAATTCTTATATAAAAGAGTCTCTTCACCCAATAAATATAATGGTCATAAATTTAATGGATATGACTATGAGATTACATATTATGGTCATAAATTCATTGCATTTATGGGGGTTTTACTCACACCAACAATTTTGGGATTTTACCTTATTATTTTAGGACTAACAATTTCCCATTCTAAGGCATGATTATAGATATATGTTTTTATAGTTAACAAAGTGATGGAATACATACATGGTAATTACATCCTATATACAGATAATATTGTAAAACTTTTATTGATTACTAACACTTTGTATCTTGCAGGAACCTATTGAGTCTCAATCTCTTCAAGTGCATGCCTTAAGAGGTGCACTAGGAAAGGGGTGGGTATACCATTGGTGCTTCATAATATTATTGTCCCTTTTTCAAATTTCCATCTACACACTTGTTTCCTAATACCATTTACCCTAAGCTTATTCTTCTTAGTCCTACCCATTCCTCTTAGTTGTTATGCCTTATCCATCTTTTTCTTTCCTTAACTCCATTTGGTTAGTCAGTTGTACTAGGTTGACTAGGTTGACCCAGTACAGTTTAAGGGTATTTTTCAATTTATTAGCTTATTAGCCTTTTGCCCAACCTAGCTCATACCTAGTGAATTGTCCCTGAAAACACACTAGGTTGACCCTGTACAACTAACATTTCTGAGAGGATTTATGCCAAGATATGCCTATATATACAAGTTCATTTCCCACCATTTCATAAGAGAAGAATTAATAGAAAATATGTGTGAATGAACATTTGCTTATTAACCTTTCTATTTGAGGAATAAATCTTGGGGTTCCATACTTCCTTTGGATATATAGATATTGTCTTGTGGAGAAGTATTTTGGATGCTTAGATAGGTTATGTAACCTAGAACTGATTTATCTTTGTTATCATTACATACCACAACAATCTCTTGCGAAGCACCTTGGCCTAGGGAGAGATTAAGGCTCAGTGGGTTCATCTTCAAAGTTAAGTATTACTATCTTTATTTCTCATTTGTAAGAGTAGATAGATAATGCATTTGTATTCTTTTCCCATGTAGTAGGATTTTGTATAAATTTACATGAGCATATGTCTTCTAATACATGTTTATTTTAGTTGTTTTATTGTTTCTAAACCCCACTTTGTGATACAAGATTTTGTGTGCGCTAGATTATATTTACTTTATTATTATTAGAATAGGCCAATGTTTTAAAATTTTAGACTCCATTAAGGTTGTTGTGCAATTATGTTAGACTGTAGGATTTTGAACCCTTCTTAACATGATATGTTCTAACAAGTGATCCCCTAATTGGGTCTAGTGGATCCCCATATTGGTCATGCTCCCACTTAACAAGTGTATCCCGATCAAAAGTGTAGGTATGCTCTACCTTCTTTGATCCAGGATTGATTTATAGACATGATGCATCTTTTATTACATACACATCCCATCAAGGTAAATTTACCCAAGTAAAAAAAACCAATAATGGAGATTTTAAATTATATTTTAATAAACTAGTTAGATCCCTTAAAATAAAGAGGGGAAGGTAGGGTAAAAAATAAATGTTTTATAATGCATGAAGTAAAACTTTAAAAAAATCAAAGATCTGAAATTATTCAAGAAACTTTAAACTAATATCTAACCTCCTCTAGTAATACTTAGGTTAAACTAGATACAAAAGAGAGTATATGGAAAACAATTTATGAAATAGATTTCATAACATTGGAATAAAATTATTTTATTAATGATAAATTGAATAATCACACTTAACCATAGATACATATCTAAATCACAACTTATATATATAATGGTTATAATAAATGTCAACTTAATCTACCTCTTCACAAATTGGATGCTTTGATACTCACACAAATTAATTTTGATTGTTTAAAATTACTCATGCATTCCTCAAAATTTGAGAAAGATAAAAAATAAAGCACATTAAACTTTCCTAAGAAGTTTGTCACTTTATTGATATTGATACGATCTTCCTCCTTTGTGAAAATCATTTAGATACATAGTATTTATAAAACCTATGGTCACCTTTTTTTCATGAAAAATCCATTGCATGTGATCATTTATTAAAAAAAAAATGATTAATCATAAAACTATCTAAACCAACTAAAAGTAAGACTAAAGCTTTAAAATATAAATTTAAAATAAGTTATATGATCTAAGAGATTACTATGACTTTATTACACTCTGAGGTTAATTAAAATTATACCTTGTATTTATTTGGATCAAAATTCAATGACTTATAATAAAACTTGTTATGGTTTCATGGAAAGTGATGATTATCAATTTTAACACTATGTTCATGGTTCAATGTCACCATCGAATCCTTATAGTTTGATAGTTGGATGAGTGTTAGTGTAAGTTTTTTTCCCACTTTTGGTTTTACCTATATAGTTGTTAGTCAACTTTCTTAGGGTTGTTAAGGTCATTATGGGAAAACACACTTGATGTGTTTCATAATTATGAGTTGAGTTTTTACCTTTATGGTGACCTAATTTCTCACTATATAATGTGTTTCCTTTGTACTTTTTGGCTAATAAGCATATTGAACATTAATGAATCTCACTTTTTCTCTACATTATTTCTCTCACCTATCCTAAGGATTTTATATAATCTATGATTTTTAAATATCTTGGATCAACCTGAAATGGTATCAGAGCTCTGATCTCACGACCATTTTCCCATTTCAAAATCCTTAGTGAGATCTTTTACATGTAGGGATTCTTGGTGATTTTTTTATTTTCATAGGTTTGTTAAGATTTCATGTAAATCCATGAAAAATATAAATCCATAATACACTATCACAAAATGGATAGAACCATAATATTCAAAAATAATCAAAACCCTAATATCAACTACACACTTGACCTAGATCTATGACAGTGATTTTTGACCATTTTGGAGGATTTTAAAACATTTTCATGTATTTTTATATTGTAGGGGTCAAATCAGGAAACATTTTTGGGTTTTTCTTAGTTTTATGAGTCCTCAAAATGCTTATCACTATATTTTATGTAGGTTACATCAAACTTACATATCTAGGTGTTTTCTAACTTCGGTGAGTTTTCCAAACCCAATAGGTAATTTTGGTAATTTGATGGGTTTTCACCCTTGCTTAAGCACTTTAATGTTTCCCCCCATGCCTACACATCCATTAAGTTTTTACCCCATATATACATGTCCTTTAGGTCTCATAAACCCTGCTTTCACCACCATTAGGTCCTGTAACCCCTACTTACACCACCATCAAGTTCCATGACCCTTACACCACCATCAAGTCCTACAACATATGTCTACACCTATATTAGGTTATACCAGCCACACCTTAACCTTCATTTGGTTTTTTTGACCATTCTATCACATCTATTAAGTATTTCTTATCATGTTAGCACCTTTATTGAGTCCTATCAACCATGCTAACACCCCTATCAAGTTTCACCCCCTATGCATGCACTCTTATTAGGTTATGTTGATGTGTTATCACCACTCCTAGGTATTTTAAACTTTGAAATTAAGGATATAAAATTATATTACCATTAAAATTACACCATAAGTCCACCATCCTTATTTTATACCCTATGATGTGTGTGCAACCATCAAATTTAACACCATGTTTTGTGACACTATTCATTTCAAATTTGGTGCTTTTCAGGATGATGTCACTCCCACATCAATCACATAAATAAAAAATGGGATGGGGAGAGAACCTAAAATAAGCCTTATCTTGTTGGTCATATGGTGTGGTCACATGAAATATGCTCCTAGCTTAGCCCTTAGCCCTTGGTCATATGGAAATTAAGTCCATGGTCACTTCCAACCCAAAAATACTCAACATTTGCTCAAAAGAGGTTTAAATTTTTATTTCAATATTTTATTCATAAAAATTTTCTTTGGGGAAGTTGATCATAAAATTTCCACCATTATTTGCCACCAAAATTTTCATATGAGCAAATTTTAAAACACACATAATTTTTACTTGGTAGCTCAGATTTGAGTGTCATCTTCTTAAAAAGTGTTTTTTTTTCATGATCTATGCATTGATCACATTTTTGGTCCTTACACAACTACATATGTTTCACATATCAGACACTTCTATGCATTATTGGTAGAGTTTGATGTCCCTGCAGTTCTTTATACTTATACACATACTACTCAATACACATTTTCAGTCACGTCTAGCATCTATAGGAGCATGATTGTATTTGTAACTTAATATCAATTAACTAATGATATTTTTGAGGGGTAATTGTGTGTTTCTATCAATTATTTGGTGTTTATTCTACACTCTCATTTTTTTCATTATGTTGATTCTTGTATTTGGTACTCATTTAGATGCATTCTCGGTTGTGCACAACATCCTCTTCATGAGCATGCATTGTTATTAGGGGGTAATTGAATTTTTTTATGTATTTATGAATTTATATGATGAGGAGAGCTTATTATACACTAGTGGTTATTTTTTTTAAGACCAAATATGCTTCTTGGCATGGTTACATGGAAACTTATTCATGAAAAAGGGAAAGAATTGTATTCCATTTATAGTTGGATAGATTCTTCTTACCATTGAACATGAAAAATACATAAACTAGGCCAATTATTTTGGTAATGTTCTTGGTACCTTTATGTTGCATGTTTCATGGAATATACATCACCATGTATTGCACACCATGTGTCATACCACTATTTGGGGCATCTTCAATCTCTTTTTGGTGATCCTGCTGATATTTACATGACATCTCCTCCTTCACTTCCTATTTCCTTTTCTGAGACTATTATAAGATCTCTTCCTATTCCTATTTCCTATGATGACACATACATGATATATAGTGCTCTTAATGCTATTGAGCCACTCATATAGGATGAGATTCTACCAGAACTTAGTTATCCCATTATATATTCTACTTTCATTCATGTTCATGATGTTTCTCATCTAAAATAATCATAGATTTGTAATTTGGATGACTCTAATATTTATAGTTATATTAAAACTTATGAGAGCATATAATAATATTATCCTCTTATGGATATTAAGTCTACATATCTATGTGATTCATTTGTAACCTCTTATTAAACTTTGAGGGTTATTAAGCCTTGCTCTCTAGTTCATATAAGCATTCATTCTATGAATGTTCCATGCCATTATTATTCATAAAAGTCACCTATACTTGATGGCACTTCTGAGCCTGAGTAAAAATTTAAGATGAAGAGATATTCTTTTGGCACAAATGACTACAATAGTGATATGGACACACCTCCACCATCTCCTTATTACCTTCTAAATAATGAGGAGTTATTTATTAATACACCTACCTTTGGTCTACTTCAAACATTATAGGGTGTATACATACTAATTTAGGACTCATTAGACATCACTCAATCTATTCCAAAGCTACAAGGCACTCAAAAATGTGTTTTATCCTTTACTTTTATTGCACCATCAATGCATAGAGAAGTTTTCCCTCTTACTATGCATGAATAATATAGTTCTTTAGTTGGGGTTATATCAAGCACTTGGTGGATCCATTAATTATTCTAGGGAGATCCACTCTTCATTGCACCTTATTTCAATAGGTTCACTTCAATGGAATTACATTCAATTCTTGTGCATGATATTGATATACCTATGCCACATTTTTATTTTGGACCCTACTTATAGTGTTTTGTACTATTGCCTCCTTCATCTTTAATTATGGAATATATAGACTTAAAATACACCATTTGTGTCCTTCCTTTGAAAAAGTGAATAAAAATTATTCAATGTAGATGGAGTTTATTCAGTCTTTAGGTAGAGTATCTCTTTAGTGACATTTGTAATTCTATGATCTATATTGTAGGTAGCTTTATCATTTTCTATGGGGACTTCTTAGTTTTATTATCTATGTGTTTATTTGCTCTGACTTATGGATACATATTTGGTTATGCCTGATGTCCTTAAAGCATGTGCCATTTTCTTGATTTTATATATTTTAGGAGAAGAGTTATATTCTATGAGTTTTATCCTTTTCTCCACTTTATGGGAGTTCCATTGTGCATAGGGTACCTCATCATGCCTTGTAACTAGGACCTAATTCTTTTACCCACCTAAACTATAATTTGGGGTGGTGTTAGTGTAGGAGTTTTCCCACTTTTAGTTTTACCTACATGGTTATTATCATATTGATTAGGATTGGTAAGGTCATTAGGGAAACACAAACTTAATGTGTTTTTTAATTTTGGGTTGAGTTGTTACTTTTAAGGTGACCTAATTTCTCACTATATAATTTACCTATTTGTAATTTTTGGCTAATAAGCATATTGAACATTAATGAAGCTCACTTTTGGTTTGCATTCTTTCTCTTACCTATTTGAAGGTTTTCATGAAATATGTGACATTCAAATATTATAGAGTAATCTAATAATGATAAAATATAATTTTTGTTTATGTTTATGCCATGTGGCATTATTTATTGTCACAGATCCCTTTTTAAAATTTAAATTCCAAACCTTAATCCATGCAAGATAGTGAAATTTTGACAAGTGGCACACTTATATTGAATTAGAGACCCACATAGATACACCTATCAATTCCATTGTGATTTAGATTTAAAAACTAAATCCTCATGACACCAAAAAAAATGACATGTTCCCTAGTGTAAAGGGTTCAAATTGGTTTTTTGTATTCTTTGTATTCCAAATATGAAAGATCATGACAAGTGACATCATGTGGCTATGTCATAGACCTATAGTGTATCTAGTCATATAGTAAATAATAGATTTCAAGGTTGATAATAAATGGGATGTATCCAATGGACTATTTTTGACAAGTCACAAACCCAAATACTATGATGTTTTGTTAAAACTATTGTGAAGCCACGATAATGTGAATGAATAAAATATTAACACTTGTCATGTTTTCATTGGGTCATGTTCACATGAGATTTTAAAATATTTTTCAAATTAATATGAATGATATAATTTTATAGAATGATTAAATATGATGTTGACACTTGAGACTACTTTGATAGGGTCTCACTCTCGCAAACTATAGATTTGTTAATAATTCTTTGATCACTAAGTCTCAAAGTTGAAAAAGAATAAGAAGTTAACATGTGGCTCTAATCTGAGAATTTGAACCTTTGTAGGGAATGTCTCAAAATGTGAAAAATATGATAATGATTTTATATGATGTGATTTCATGTGAGGTTGACACATGGAACAAGCCAACTATATAGTATATGATATCTAATGTGAACACATATGATGACGAGATAGAGAATCCTTATAGGCCTATACTTGTGAATAATAAATTTGACTAGGAATGCATGTAATAGCCCAAAATTTATTACAAATAAGTCTTTTAGTATACATAATAGATTTAAATTGTGATAAAAAACTTCAAATGAAACTTAATAAATCTGACATAAAGTTTTCAACAAGGCCACATCAGTTGTCATTGATCCTGATAAAATAAAATAACTTAACACATACAAATAAAGTATTTTAATTGAAGCATATGAATACACATAAACATAACTTAAAAAATTATATTATAATTCATCGAAAGAAAAAATAATCATGATTTTATATATTTAATTCAAACTATATATTAAATACCAAGAATTTTACCAAATCAAATCCCAATAAACATGTACTTGTTAAGAGTAATGTGTCAGGTCAAGAGGGTACACATTTAAAAAGTCATGGGAATGTGTTGGACACAACACATTATATTTTAACTATGAAGAACATATAACCTTTTGTGCACTATATTTGCCCAAGCTATATTCGGTACATCAAGAAAAGGAAGAATGCTCCCATAACACCTAGTTCAACAACTCATTTAGGAATTGACCACTAGTCCTACCTCTTGATCCAATTACTCTTGGGATGGTCAGTATTTAAGGAACAAAGGATGTATAGTGAAATCACCATAATTATTAATAATATATAAAATTATATTAGAACTAATTCCTCTCCACTAACTTAACAATTAATTTTTTAAAAACCTATAAAATGATCCACCATACTATTATTTGGGAAGGCATTAAAAAAGACATTAAACAACTTTTGGTAGATTGTGAAACATGTTATCAAAACAAAGTACAAATTGTCTCCACCATAGGCATGCTCTAACCATTTTCTATCCCTATCCAGGTATGGTCTAATACTTCAATAAAATTTGTCTAGGGACTATGAAATTCAATATGGAAATTAGTGATTCTCATGGTGGTAGATTGAATCTTCAAGAAATTCCAAATTTTTCACTATCATCCATCCTTTTATTGTCTCCATTATTTGTTGTGAAACATTTAAATGTGGGATTAATTATACCAAATCTAAGCTGTGTCATACATGAGGGATCCATTCCCCCTATCTCCACTTTTACAATCTACCAATTCTAAGTTCCATGTTGTGGGTATCCTAATTACTATTGGGATTAAAATTTGGGTCAATCAAAATAAATGAATCCAATTTAACCATTACACCACAAACTAGAGGAATTTTACTACATCCACTATTTCTCAAACCTTTCTAGATCACATTTTCCACCTCCATGAGCTACCTATCTAAATTATGTGTGACCATGATTCCACTTTCACTAATCACTTATTGATGGAAATTTTCCACCATTATGGCACTCGACTTAAAAATAAGTTATGCCTATAATCTACAAACTGATTGTGAAACAATGTTTGTCAAAAAATCCTTGGAGACATATTTTCATTAATTTTAATATAATAAACAAACTCATTACATAAAATGGTTTTGATTTGTTGACTAGTGGTAAAATTCTACATACCACATGAAAACCAAAATGACCACATATAAAGTCATTTACTTATCCACTGTATTTTATTTATTCATATATTATAGGTAACTTAAAGGTACAATTAGTTGATGCCACACTCCACACACATGAAATTATAATTCAAACTCTCAAAGATAACCTCCATCTGGTACAAGACCACATGAAGAAACAAGTTTAAAAACATTTCTTAGAGCCACATTTTGATGTTAGTGACATTATTTTCCTCTACCTCCAATCTCATAATTTATATTTAAATCTAAAGGATCATTATAAACATGAATCAAAATGATATGGTCCATATAAAGTGATTTACAAGGTTGGTCCCATTAAATATAACTTGGATCTTCCCTCATAATCAAATATCCATCTATTTTTCCATGTATCATGTTTGAAGATGGTCATTGGTCAACATGGTTAGGTCTAAATGACACTTCTAGAGCTTGACATTGAAGGATCTATCCTATTGTAACTTGATTTATCTTAAACAAGTGATATTTATAAATTTACATTCATACTATCAAAAATATTATGGGAACCCATACTCTAATTTATAACATCACTCTCTTCATCTCAAGGTTTAAGGACAAAGCTTTTTTTAAGTGGGAGGGAATGTTAGGACATATTCATCCTAACTATTCTAGTCTTTATAAGGTATTATTAATAAAATAATAAATCAATATGTTTTTTTAATTCTTCCCATTTATTAAATTTAATTATCTGAAATGTATGGTACGCATTAGTTTTTTTTTAGTATAATGTGTGTAGTAAGGTTGGGTCTCAATAAATAATATCTAGTCTTGGATCCAGATAAATTTTCATACACTCACATTAAAATCATAACTTTGAGATCTATTTGAGGTATTAAAAATGTATTAAATGCTCAGGTAGTAAATGGGGATTGGTTGAAGTTATTATAACCTAGAATACTAAGCCTTTTATAACATTTTCTAATAAAAAGTGTAATATTTAGGGTTTGAACTAATGATAAAAATTACATGATTTTATATAAATTTATAATAAGAAGTGAACAAATAAAAGGCACCTACATAATAATTAATATTTATTATATAATAAAGGCAAGTCCATGTCATCTAAAATGATATGATTTTAATCAAAACATGTGATTAGGATGGTAATGATCCCGAGTGATAGTTCTATCTAGTTTCATCATGTTCAGTGAATTCTAGATTGCATCACACACATAGAGAATAAAAGGGAACTTGATAGACATAAAATTAAATAGGTCATAAAGCATTCCCCAAAAATAATCTAAGAATTTCATATCTCTTGATTGCTTCATCTTTTACATATTTATATTATGCCATAGTTATTCAATATGTGTAGTGCTTTGAATTAGTTTGAGTAGTTTATATTAAATAAATAAAAATAAGGTAGAAAACTGTGTAGTGTCATGTAAATATATGAGTGAAATATTTGTGGATGTGATTATTAGCTCTAAATATGTTATAAATTTATGTTAAATATGGATGTAAAATCCCTAATTTAGCCTCTATATAAGTGATATTGAACACCCATGACATAAAACCACTTTCATTTTATAGATTACTTGTGTTAGTCATGTACACATACTTAATTTTTATGTTTATGTTTTTTTATTATAATTATTTCATTTTATTATTTTATTGACATATACAAATGAAGTAGTCTTCTATATTCATATTTTTTATTTACGTACTGATGATGGCCATAGCATATATTTTAGGTGGTACTATTTGATGGGGATGAGCTAGGCCTATTATAAAATAGTGTGTCAAGTAGAATTACACTAATATAAAATAAAATAACAAAAATCATGATGATATATAATATTTTTTGTTATACCTCTTCTTTTTTTTGTATCATACTAAGCTTAGACTAGTGATGTGTGTATATTCCTTTTTTTACCCACTTTTAGTTTCCATATTATTATTATTATTATTATTATTATTATTATTATTAGTATTATTATTATTATTATTATTATTATTATTATTATTATATTATTATTATTATTAATTGGTTCTCATCAATAAATTTGTGGTGATACCATTAGTGTATAAATTAATAAGAATTAAAATTGTGTGTATTACTCATTATGTTAAAGTTGTGAAAAGGATCAACATATGTTTGAATAGAATTTTTGGTCTAGGAAGACCTTGAAGAAAAGGATGTAGTTTTTGGAAAATAAACCATAATCATATTAAAAATCACATTGTGTTTTTATACATTATAGTGATACTACAAATTGTATTTATAAAGTGCATTATGGTTTGGACACAATAATGTTCCCATGTCACATTTGAATTAGTAGGCACTTGATAATGAAATAGTTTTTAAAAAAAATTAAATAAATAAAACCTTTGACTTTGACCATGGAAATGAGATAAAGTGTCCCAAGAAAACCTTGACTTTGGGACCATGGAAATGAGATAAATAAATTTAAATAAAATAAAATAAATAAATATATAATAAATCATGCATGCCTTTATAGATTATGAAGAAGTAGTGGGGATAGGACATGTTACTCAAATGAATTAAATGATGACATAATTTATCATTATGAATGCATCTTTATAAAATATTAAAAAACACTAAAAGGAAAAAATATGAAAGTGATTGCATGGATATTTCAATAGATTTTCAAAGTTTTTGCAATCAACCAATAAGAAAACAAGGTCATAAATGAAAGGAGGCACTAGGGAATCATTTAAAAACTTTGGGTATTATAATCAGACCTTGTAGATAAGAACTAAGTTGGTTATATTGTTATTATTTTTTATCATCATTATACATTATTTTAATTTTTCATATAAATGATAAATATATTTGTCAAAGGATATTTTAGTGGGCATGGACAAGAAGGTGGTAAAATAGAAGAAATGGGTGTTATACAAGGTATTTTTTCTCTTTCATATCTCTTCATATCCTTCCCCTAAATTATTATCTCTAAAAACACTATTATCAAATATTATCTTGATTGATTTATATGTTTTTTTATTAATAAATGGACACAATTGGCCATGTTTCAATTTTGGTAAAAATGAATTTTAATGGAAAATGTAAGAATTTTTAATCCACCATCAAATTATCATGGAGTGGATTTGGAATCATTTTCTCAATTTGATAGATGATGAAAACATTTGTTGTAATACATCCTACTAATGGTTTCCATAAATGGTCAATAAAAATTATAGACCATTGTGATCTCACTGTGTTAATATTTATTTTCTTATCTTTATTATTAATTGTTGAGTAATCGATAGGTCCAACACATGATTTTAATCTCTCTCTCTCTCTCTCTCTCTCTCTCTCTCTCTCTCTCTCTCTCTCTCTCTCTCGTCTCTCTCCTCTCTCTCTCCTCCCTCTCCTCTCTCTCTCTCTCTCTCCTCTCTCTCTCTCTCTCTCTCTCTCTCTCTCTCTCTCTCTCCCTCCCTCTCTCCCTCTCTCTCTCTCCTCTATCCCTCTCTCCCTCTCTCTCTCTCTCTCTCTCTCTCTCTCTCTCCTCTCTCTCTCTCTCTCTCTCCTCTCTCTCTCTCTCTCTCTCTCTCTCTCTCTCTCTCTCTCTCTCTCTCTCTCTCTCTCTCTCCCTCTCATATTGGGTTAGTACTATGCTACTAGACTAATGTTTAAGGGTGGTTAAGGCCATTTATGGATTGATTAGTACTATGCTACTAGACTAATGTTTAAGGGTGGTTAAGGCCATTGTGATGGCATGGATATTTCAATAGATTTTCAAAGTATTTTCAATCAACCAATAAGAAAACAAGGTCATAAATGAAAGGAGGCACTAGGGAATCATTTAACAACTTGGGTATTATAATCAGACCTTGAAGATAAGAACTAAGTTGGTTATATTGTTATTATTTTTTATCATCATTATACATTATTTTAATTTTTCATATAAATGATAAATTATTTGTCAAAAGGATATTTTAGTGGGCATGTACAAGAAGGTGGTAAAATAGAAGAAATGGGTGTTATACAAGGTATTTTTTCTCTTTCATATCTCTTCATATCCTTCCCCTAAATTATTATCACTAAAAACACTATTATCAAATATTATCTTGATTGATTTATATGTTTTTTTATTAATAAATGGACACAATTGGCCATGTTTCAATTTTGGTAAAAATGATTTTTAATGGAAAATGTAAACTTTTTAATCCACCATCAAATTATCATGGAGTGGATTTGGATTCATTTTCTCAATTTGATA